>OZJO01024077.1:0-12028 GCA_900406225.1 Acrobeloides nanus | reverse complement strand
ATAAAAAATTCCTCAGATCTACAGCTATCCAAAATGTGGTCACTCGTAAAAATTCGATTTAAATGATCGCTCGAAAAATTCATTTTCAAAAATTTTGTTCATTCCGAAGCCGTTGCTAGTGGTCCTTTAATAAAACATACTAGGTTTGTAATGATATACATGGATATCAATAGCTTTCAAATCTTCAGTTTTCAACGGAGTTGCTCGCATAAATTCAGGTCGAACTGGCAAAGAAATTCCTTTTTGATGTCGTTGTAGATATATTGCAACTTGTTCTTCGGTTTTAGAAATATCAGGATTACTATCACCCACAGTAGAAAACGATCTTTCATGTTCAGTTGATTTGGCTGGATTAAAAGCTGTGCTGAAGAGTTGAACTGTCGGATGAAGTTTAGTACAACCAAATTGAAGTTGTTTTCCAGCAACAAAAGCCAAGTTTGGCAAGGTTCTTCCAAAAATTATGCTGGATTGGTTAAACATTTTTCAATGTGTTGAATGAAAACAATTTAGCAAAATAATGAATTTTTTAAAATTTCCTAAAAAATAAATATAATGCAAAACTACACTACCGATCATAAAGATAGTCACCCTAATTAGGCCTTTAAAGTATAGCCCTATAGCAATCGTTTCCGTGGCCGATCATCAAAGTCGGTGGCTTTTGGTAGAGATACGAGTCTTCCAATTTTGGAACATACTTTTTTCATACAAATCTAACGTAAAAACACGTCCCAAAATTGAAAGACTCGTATTTTGATCAAAACTTCACCTATTTTGATGATCGACCACGGAAAAGATTGCTACGGGCTGTACTTTAAAGGCCTAAAAGAATTTTCCCAAAAAGCAACATTTAGTGAAAGTTATGGGAATTGGAAGCTCAAAAAGCCCTGTTTTCAGTACAAATCGGCGATTTCAGAAATGGTCCTAAATGCATTCACTTTTATTTACTACAGGGGTTAAAGGCAAAGTTTGTGAACATTTTATTAAATACTACAGCCCCGTAGCAATTGTTTACTTGGTCGATCATCAAAATCGGTGAAGTTTTGATCAAAATACGAGTCTTTCAATTTTGGGACGTGTTTGTACGTTAGATTTGTATGGAAAAAATTGTTCTAAAATTGAAAGACTCGTATCTCTACCAAAAGCGGCTTGCAGACAAATGACAAGCGGACTTTTGACAAGTGGACATTTGGCAAGAGATGTGACATTTGACAAGTGGACATTTGACAAGTAAAAACTGCAAAAAAAATCTGAAGGGCGAGGATTCGATCCCGGAGGTCGAAATCAGAAAAAAATTATGATATTTCTGATTTCGACCTCCGGGATCGAACCCTCGCCCTTCAGATTTTTTTTGTAGTTTGTACTTGTCAAATGTCCACTTGTCAAATGTCACCCCTCAGTAAAAAAAACTCTTGTCAAATGTCGCTTGTCAAATGTCCGCTTGTCATTTGTCTGCAAGCCCCAAAAGCCACCGACTTTGATGATCGGCCACGGAAACGATTGCTATAGGGCTATACTTTAAAGGCCTAAAAGAATTTCCCCAAAAATCAACACCTAGTGAAAATTATATGACTTGTAAGCCCAAAGACCCCGTTTTCAGTGCAAATAGGCGATTTCAGAAATGGCCCTAAATGAACTCGAAGACCACTTCTATTTTTATCGTACTCAGCACATTCAAAAACCATAGTCTGTAAAAAGAAATCGCATCAACTCACAAATAAATCGGTCAAAATAAAAGTGGCGCTATAATTATGCCCAATTTAAAAAGTAGGTTTTTTGCGAGTTTCGGGCAAAATTTATATTTTTTGACTCGGAACCCAACTTTTTTCCTTGAAAACATAGTTTTCGACCGCGGGCTATCGTTTTATAAGGTTTTCGACTGTTCTTGAATGCTCTAGACCTCGAAACTCCCAAAAATTAGGGTGGCTCTATCTTTATGACCGACAATGTATATAGTAAAAATTTAAAAAAGCTAATTTCACAAAGGCACAAAATTTATACTCGTTAGTTTAATATAAACAGAACTATGTAATAAAATTTCCGATTTATCAAAATAAGGTGATATCAATAGCTTTTTAAAAAATACTTCCTAGTGCACAAATAAAAACTAAAATAGCAAAATGTGAGCAAATTCACAAGGAAGAAATGCAACCTATCATTACACTTTACCTATCGCAGACGATAGATCACCTAGAAATCATCCTTTTCTTTTTACATCAAAGCACAGAGTCATCAAAAAAAATTTTGACTGCAAAAAGAGCAATAAAAAATAAATTAGTACAAAATTGTTTAGTAGTTGATTTTATTATCAATTAATGGCAAATAAGCAAAAATGATCGTGCAAACAATCAAATAATTTACTGCATATAAACAAAGATAAAATAAAAAAATATGCTTAACTGGAGGGTACGGCGGCTCGGCACTAGGCGTTTCCTCACAGTAACGGTCAAATTCTCACAACTTTTTTTACAATGGCGGATTCTCACAAAAAAATTTTTCAAAACCCCGTAATTTTTAATGATGAGGTTTTCAGGGAAAGTGATATTCTACAAAATTGTTCTAAATTTTATGGGGGACAAATTTGTAGAACATCACTTTCCCTGAAAACCTCATCATTAAAAATTACGGGGTTTTGAAAATTTTTTTTGTGAGAATCCGCCATTGTGAAAAAAAGTTGTGAGAATTTGACCGTGAGAATCTGACCGTAGATCAAATTGTGAGAAAACGCCTAGTTGCGGGCGGCTCTGGTGCACTTTAGGCGACCAATGAGTTTTTAGGTGACCAATGGACTTTTAGGTGACCAATGGACTTTTAGGTGACCAATCAAAAAATAGATGACCAATCAATAATGCAAAAGAAAAAATCGAATAATGATCGTTTATCTACATGATAGCTCTAAAGCGTAAACAGGTGCCAGGTACTACAAGGAATGTACTAGCAGCTGTATAGGCTTAAGCCTAGACTTAGGTTTAGGCCTAAGCTTAAACATTGTTTTGGATTATAGAAACGAAAACATGAATCAGGGTTTTCGTTCCAATACCCAAGATAATTTTCAAATTGGATAATTTTGATGTCATTTTATTCGTCTTTGCGATTTATAAAAAATGCCGTTGTTTGTTTTTAAAAATTATAAATGCAAAAAAGTTAAAAACAAATGGACGCAAGAGGGACGAGCCAGTGACCTTTGGAGCTTTGCGATAAACTGTCCTAGTGCCTTACCGGGACACCAACTTTGGACATCACACGGGTAACTTTTATGCAATTTTCTGGACCCGTACCATGGGACATAGGATTCTATCAATGACTTAGAGAAAATGTGTAGTGCCCCTGGTAAGTCCCCCTCCCCCTAACGGGCCTAATGCCCGACAAATATAATGGTTCCTTTTATGTTAGTCGGTCAAAAATTTTTCCCTCTAGTCGACTTTTCTCTGTCACTGGAGGAGGGGTACCAGAACTGGTAACCCGTTTAATGTAAGGTCTAGATAATTAGATGATAAGAAATCAAGAAATTGAGAATAACACAATCAAAAATTCTAGTTGTCTTACACTCCTTTTCACTATTAAGAATAGAAACGAAAGAAATTTTTAGAAGCAAGTAAACGAATAGCAATTGATTATATTCTTTGAGCCTCACTTTGAGACACATCTTCTTTTTATAACTAGACAAAGTCAGCAAAAATTTTTTAAGATATCAAAAAACATTTGAAAACGTGCAAATTACGACATTAGAAATCATAGAACGATCAAATAGTTAAAAATTATGAAATACAGGATGATGCAAATTTGAAAGAATAGAAAGTGACATAAACTTTTATAAATATAAACTGGAGAAGTACATAGATCGACGTTCTCTGTCCGTTCTTTGCATAGGAATTTAGTAATAGAGTGAGAGGCGTACTGGGAGAATGAAGCGACAGATAAGTAAAGAACACATAGGAAGAGATTTCCTATGAAATAAGAGCAAATACTGCCGAGAGAATATAACTTTAGGCAAGAGAGTATAATTTATCGAATATGTGCGAAAAAATCATAAGCTTAGGCAAAGCTTACTTAGGCAAAGGAATGTCAATAATTTTGCCATACATATATTATATGATCTCTCTGAGCGAAAAATCTTGCCATAAATGATAAAAATAAGTGCTATAGAAATGTACATTATTTATGATTCTTTTAACTACAATAAACTCTCGTTAAGCAGGTCGCCCTAGAGGGGGGGGGAGTCCGCTTATCCGATGTTTTGTTAAAAACTATACAGTAACTAAGTGAAAATGCTAATGGAAAATATATACAACGGTAAATACTATTCTTAGATTTTTGCCTAATACTATCAAATTATTTATCCATAACAAAAAACATGAGAAAAGACGATTGGCACCAAAATCATCGAAATCGGAGAAAATTTTTTTCGCTTTTTACCCCTTGAGGGACCAAGGAAAATATATTTAAGCTTAGTATATACTGACAAAGGAACATTCAGAACTGTGAACTCTCGATTTTCAAAACTTTGACGTAGAAAGTTGGAGAATAGTGAAACATTATTATGGATTTTGTCCTCTTCCATCAATTTTATCAAATCGTCTGGCGTCCTACACTCCATCTTCACTGGGTAAACACGTTTATTAAGATATTGAATTACTTTTACAAGAGTTTGCGGATTCATATTTGGTAGACGTTTTCTCATAAGCTTGAAAAATTTAACCACGGTGTTCAGCAATGTTGCTAAAAATTTGAAATTAAAAAATAAACATAAGGTTAGTGTTTGTCATTGATAGAGGTTTTTCAATATTGATAATATTTTAAAGGACCAGTCCAGTAATTTCCAATCATATGAAAAATGATATATTCGGAAAGATCATGAAAAATGGAGCATTTTTTGTTTTTACGGCATGTTCTGAATCGTTGTAGTTTTCGAGATAATTGCGTTTGAAATTTGGAATTGTTACAAGCTCTTCGTTGTAATACACAAACTTTTTTGAATTTTTTGCGGAAAAATCGATTTTTGCATCAATTTTTNCACCAAAATTATCCAATTTGAAAATTGTTTTGGGTTATTGAAACGAAAATTCTGATTCATGTTTTCGTTTCAATAACCCAAAACAACGTTCAAATTGGATAATTTCGGTGTCATTTTGTTTGTCTCATTTAACTATAAAAATTTTCACAATGTTTATTTTATGAAAATTGAAAAAATCGATTTTTCCGCAAAAAAATTCAAAAAAGTTTATGTATTACAACGAAGAGCTTGTAACAATTCCAAATTTCAATGCTCCATTTTTCATGATCTTTCCGAATATATCATTTTTCATATGATTGGAAATTACTGGACTGGTCCTTTAAGGTTTTGATCAAAATTAATTTGATATTGATAATTTTTTGAATTGATTGATTTTTTATTTCCATTTTAATCAGGATTCTTTAGCACAATTGATTCAAAAGTTATTTTTTATAACCGTGAAGCTTTTGAGTATGTGTTTATGTACAAATGTTCGTCCTTGCCCCGGTTTTCTTTCTCTTCCTGCAATTTGACTGGTCATCGTCGATATAGCCTTATTGATTTCGTCCAAAATGTTGAAAACAAATAAGCTTGTTTCTTTATTTTTGATTTGTTGGTAAGATTTTTCTGGAAATGCTTACAATTAAAAAAATTTCTCTGACAATTGAATAAAAATGGACAGGATTTTAGTAGCTCTTTTATATTGATAAATATTTTCTCACAATCGACAGAAATTTTGTTAAATATAAATTTACAGGGTGGGCCAAAAAAAGTGGATTTTGGTGATTTTTTGAGGCCCGGAAATTTATTTTTCTAAAGGTAATTATATGTGGAATCGATTACGCGCATTTCTGAACCCTGAAAATGCTTCCCTGAGCCTGATTCAGGGAAAAATGGGGTTTGGAAATTGCGAAACACGAGGAATTTCGCTTCAATAACCCAATTTTTTCCTGAATCAGGATCAGAGAAGCATTTTCAGGGTTCGGGAATGCGCGCAATCGATTTCCTATATAAAATTACCTCTAGAGGGGTCATTTTTAGAACAATACATTTTCGGGTCCCAAAAATCACAAAAATCGTCTTTTTTTGGCCCACCTGTACTATCGTTTTTGATTGACATAAAAATTTTTTAAAGCATGATCTCTGTTGAAACAAATGAAGATGTTTACAAACAAAATGAAGTCGTTCCAGACGTTATTTCAACAGCTCCAAAGAATCTCCTAAAAGTTTCTTATGACAGTGGGGTAGAAGTAAAAATATTTAAATTTATAAAAAATAGAATAAAAAAATCAAATGTAGGTAAATTTTGGAAATACTTTAACCCCTACTCAAGTCAAAAATGCTCCAAAAATTAGCTGGGATGCAGAACCAGATTCTTTGTATACTCTAGCTATGACAGGTAATTTTTAATAAATAGGATTTTTTTGGAAATTTTTAGACCCAGATGCGCCATCAAGAAAAGATCCAAGATTCAGAGAATTTGAGCATTGGTAGATTTTAATTTTTAATCAAGAAGAACCATTTGTAGGCTAGTGGTAAACATTCCTGGAAACGATGTTGATCAAGGAGACACAATAGCCGAATATATTGGCTCTGGTCCACCAGCTGGCACAGGTCTCTTATTTATTAGCTTTTTTATTTTGCCACTTTAGGGCTTCATCGATACGTATTCCTTGTCTATACACAACAAGGACGCATTTCTGACTCAGAACATGGAAAATTAAGAATTTCTGGAGAAAATCGAAGAAATTTCAAGATTTCAAAATTCGCTGAAAAGCATAACCTTGGAGAACCTATTGCTGGAAACTTCTATCAGGTTTTAACAATAAAAATTAATCGAATTTATTTTTTAGGCCGAATTTGATGACTATGTTCCCGAATTGCACAAGAAACTGGGTGCTGGAAAATAAATTTATTACTACATTTTTAGTATAAAATATTTAAAAAATTATGAAGTTTTATTTTTTCTTCCTTTTCTTAACTTTCTTCCCCCGAATTTCTTCTTTTTCATATTGAGGTCAGTACGACATTTTTTAGCAATATGACCAGGCTTTCCGCATAATGTGCATAACCTAAGAGCGGATATCCATTGGTTTTCTAGAGCAGAATAAAGACGATTAAGCTCTTTGATAAAATTTTCTTCATCTTCTTTAGTGACGTCTTGAGCAAAAAGAGGGATTTGGGCTAAAATAAATATTTTTATTAGAAAAAAGTTATTCGGGATATATAATTTTGCATAACCCTCTGACATTGGGCCAGTCCTTGCCTCAGAGAGCAGCTGTGCGCTGCGTGCAGCTGCTGCACGCAGCAGCTGTGCCGCAGTTTGTATGAAATCACGCAGCAGGAGTATTTTCCATACAGTTAATTTATAGCGTGCAGTATGAGAAAAAAGGTTACTGTGTGGAAAATACTCTTGCTGCGTGATTTCATACGAGCTGCGCGCAGCCAGCAGCAACTGCACGCAGCGCACAGCTGCTGTCTGAGGCAAGGACTGGCCCATTGAAATTTGGGGGCGGTTAAGAGTGTCAATAACGGCGCATCAAAGAGGAAAAGATGGGAGCAAGGATAAAAAATAAAAAAGAATGTCGCCAACTCAGCTCGCCAAGTACTTCAAAACGAGTACCATATCATAAGGTTTTGGGTTTGATCCATAGCCAATTGGCTAACGTGCTCAGCCATCATTCATAGGGCACGGGTTCGATTCCGCGCCCAAAAGTCATTTTTTTATTTTGTTGTCAAAATTTATGAAAATTTTTTGCATATCCACATTTTTATGAGGGGAATACGATAGCGAAAAAGGATTTCTACATTTTGGGAATTAGCGCCCTTTTCTCTGTATTTTTGTAGTTTGTATTTTGGGGAGGGGCGAAAGGAACCGATCGGTTCCGTTCGGCCCCCCCCCAAAAACAAACTACAAAATTGAGGGGGGCGAACGGAACCGATCGGTTCCTTTTGCCCCCCCCCCCAGATTTGGGGGAGGGGCTAAAGTGCATAAGTTCCAAATTGTCTGCCTTTTATTCTTCAAGGAGGGTTTAAAAATTATACACAATTTGTCATACCTTGATTTTCGACTTTTAAAACCTTTAACTTTAAACTAATTCCATCCAATTTTCCTTTGAGCATATTCAAAATCTTTTTAATACTGTTCGTAACTATTTCAGTTTGTCCGTTGTTGCAATTTTTAGTCCAATGTCCAAAAGTAGCACATTTGTTGCAAGTTTCTATACTCTCACGAAATTCTCCTCTTCTTGAACTTTTGTAAAATTCTATAAGGTGATGAAAATCTATCGGACTTTTATGTATTGGTGGAAATTCATTATAAGTAGCTTGGGATGGCACTGAAGTATTATGATCCGATAAGTTGTTGTTTAGAATAGGTTCTTCTGTTTCTTCATCGATAATAATAATATCATCATCATCATCTTCTTCTATTGTAATGATTTTTTCATCATCATCCGTTCCTATAAATTAAAAAAATGGATTTCAAGTCTTTATCACTATTCTACTTCCACAGCCCGTTAAAAACAGACTAGTCTTTTTACATAGCCGCACTAAATACCAGTCTGATTTTTTGGTGCTCTTTACACCGTGTGAACACAAGCGGTTTTTGTTGCTAAAATTGGAGGAAATTCGAAATTTTAAAAACAATTCATGCCATTCGACTCAACTCGCCGAGACGAACAGAACGAATACCATAACATGGGTTTTCTAACCCGAGCTCATGACCGAGTGACTAAAGTGACAGATTTGCAGTATATAAGCTAGTGTTCGAATCCATCTTCGAATTTAAAGTTGTCCAAATTCCATGAAAAATTTTGCATATCTCTATCTTGACCTATAAGACACTTTGCAATCATTTTTGGGTCAGTAAATATTTCCTGGAGCTAATAATAATAATAGTGTTAAGTTTTATAAAACCTAATCTTACTATACAACCATAGCAAGTATTTACTGATCCAAAAATAATTGAAAAGTATCTTAGAGGCCAGGATAGAGATGTGCAAAATTTTTTATAGAATTTGGATAACTTTAAGTATAGAGCCGAGCGATCCGCGCTCAGGGTTGAAGAAGAGAACCTCTGATGGTGACTCCGAGCGGTTCAATTGCCATTTTTCACGTTAAATTTTTGAAGTTACACATGTTTAATCAATCGTTTCAATAAACAAATTCAAATGATTCATGAAACGTTGCATGAATCAATTAAATTAATTTATCGACATGACTGATGAAATATTAAAAAATTCAAAATTTTAACGTGAAAATTGGCCGATCAACCCCCTTCTGCGGTCAAAATTCAAAAATTCATTCGGACTCATGTTCCCCATACCCGAAAACCCGCGAGTACAAAATCAGCCGATTTTGAGAAATTTTTGAAAAATCGATTTTCTCCTTGGTCTCCCAAGGGGTAAAAAGTGAAAAATTTTGTCCAATTTCGATGATTTTGGTGTCAATCGTCTTCTATCATCATCCCCTACAACTTTTGTTGGGCTCGGGATGGGAAATCCCATGCTGTGGTATCCGTTCTACGGCTCAATTGCACTTTAACCGTCCAATCACCTTTTAACCGTCCCATCTCCTTTTAACCGTCCAAACAAATTTTTATTGATAAAACATTGGTAAAATAACATTGAAAAATTAGCTAATGTAAAAGGAAATAAAAACTAATAAACTAATCTATACTTCGATCCGTGTCACGTTATTTCGGCGATTCGTTACTTGGCCTTAGGCTTAGACTTAGGAGCCCTAAGTCTATGCCTAAGATTAAGCCTAGCCTAGGTCTTAGGCTTTAGGCCTTGGGCTTTAGGCCTTAGGCTTTAGACCTAAGCCTGGCTACCCAAAAATGGCGAAAAACAAGTCGGCTCCATTTTTGGGGTGATTTTTCAGGCTTTGGACGGTTAAAAGGAGGTTGGACGGTTAAAGTGCAATTGAGCCCCGTTCTACTCGGCGAGTTGAGTCGAATGGCATGACTCGCTTTTAAAATGTCGAGTTTCACAAATTTATTACACAAAAAATCGCCGTATTCAAAGATTTTTTATGAATTTTTTTCACAACATGTCTATTTTATGTCTAAGCCATTGAATCTTACCTTCTTCACCCTCATTTTTCATATCTTGTGGATTAGACTTAATAACATTTATTTCATCTTCTTTTAGAGTTTCAATACTAATTTTTTGGGCTGATTCCTCTTCAGATTTCAATCTCTTCTTTTCCTTTTTAAGCTTATTTTTAATTCTTTTCTTCTCTTTTCTTTCATTAATTTTTTGGATTTTTTGATCTTTCTTTGATAATAGAATTGGTTTTGTTTGTTGAGTGTTGAGCACGCCTAAAATCTTTTTTCATATTTTGCTGAAAAAGCTAAGTACAGGGTGTACCGTAAAATTTTTGCGATTTTGGGGCAATTTTAAACATTTTTGGTTTTTTAATTTTCACCAAAATAAACCTATAAGGGGGTTTTCTATCGAAAAATCAATTGAGCGCACTGCTGAACTCTGAAAATGCTTCCCTGACCCTTAAATAGCCTATTTACTCATGTTTAGAATGGTAATAACGCAAAAATAGGGCCAGGGAAACATTTTCAGGGTTCGGAAATGCGCGCAATCGATTTCTCACATCGAAAAACCCATAAGTTTATTTTGGTGAAAATTAAAAACTAATATTTTTTGAAAAAAGTAGTCCAAAAATCCGGTTTTTTATAGCACATCCTGTAAAAAAGATACCATAGTAGCCAGCTGATATAGACATTTCTTGTAAATATGAAAGATTTGATGGCAAAGTACCACGATATGTGAAACCAGTTGAAGGTGGAAAATTTAGATCTAAAATGAAATTTAAAGTGTATGAATAAAAACTCCAAATTCTGCGTAAAATAAATTTTTTACACTTACCACTATTAGCAAATGGCTTTGAAAGCGGGAATGCAATATTTTCACGAGGTTTTGGATCAATCAAATGTTTAAAATTCAAAGTCGGCACGAAAGTTCGACGAGGCAGTTCATCATAATGCACATCATATGGTCCACGTGAATAACTATTGGAAAAACTAGGCTCAAGATCACCATAGTCCCAGATAGCTCTTGGCGGAATTGAAAAACTGTTAGAATTCAAACCCGTTGCATAATAAGCTTGGCGTCTTTCAAATCTTTGAGGTGGAGGAGGTATATATCGAGACGGAGGAGGAGGTATATGCCATGGAGCTCTGTAATTTGAAGAGTGTGGTTCTAAAATTTGTTTCTTGAAATTGTTCACATAACGAAAACCTTGACTGTAATGATGACTATAATTTTGCCTTACAGGCTGTCTTGAACTATCGTACTCTTTAAAGACTTTGGCTGGAATAATATCCCAATTTTTGTTACTATAAGATCTTGAGTTTCGGTTAAAAGACATGGTAAAAATTTTCTAAAAAATAAAATTTTGAGAATCTTTTATTTTTCATATTAAACAATATGTAAGGTATAAAAAATTCCATTGAACCTATTTAAATCAGACGTTTTTTTTAAATCAAATGTTTTTTCTTTTGATATAAAACCATGAATACAAAACAAAGGCATTCGTTTTGATAATCATTTATTTTAAAATGAATTTGATGAGCTTATAGGTGGGCAATTTGTAAAAGTATGACTGCGCCGAACACGCCAAAGGGTCAAAATTAGGCTTAGGCCTAAGCCCAGGCCTAAGCCTAGGCCTGAGGCCTAAGCCTAAAGCCTAAGCCTAGGCTTAGGCCTAAGCCTAAGCTTAGGTCTAGACTTAGGCTTGGCCTAAGCCTAATTGGGACCCTTTGGCGTGTTCGGTGCCCAGTTTGGTACCCCGTTCGGCGTGTTCGGCGCAGTCGTACTTTTACAAATTGCCTATAGGTGAGGCAAAAAAGTGGAATATTGAGATTTTTACATGAATTTAGAACCCGAAATTTTTTTTGTTAAATAGCCCCTCTATTAGTAATTTTATGCGGGGAATCGATTGCTCGCATTCTCAAACCATGAAAAAGCTTTCCTGACCCTGATTCAAGAAAAATTGGGTTTTTGAAGCAAATATGGGCCC
>OZJO01024070.1:0-39569 GCA_900406225.1 Acrobeloides nanus | reverse complement strand
TCACTTTCTTGGCGCCTAACTCTCATGTGAATATGAATATTTTTCTTCATTAGTCAAAATTTTTGAATAGTAAAAAAATTTATGACGGTTTATAGCTTTTAAGAGATGGAAAAATTAATTTTATGGCTGAAAATACGAAATTTAAAGGGTAAAAAAATGCTATCTATAATGTTTAGACTATAAGGCATCCAGGAGTCAGCTGTTATTTTTTAATTTAATTTGTTTATTTCTAAAAACTAGGATTTGTTACCAAAAAAGATATCATAACTAGGGACGTACGTGGGATTTTCAAACTCGTTAAAAACACACCTTTTTCACCATAATTTCGATTGCAAACTGTTTTTTGGGGTAAAAATGAATTATACTGAAAAAAACCGCATCAAAAACGGTTTTATTTTCGCTTAAATCGACTTGAAAAAAACTCTAAACGTACACACAATTTACATGGAAAAATCGTGATTTTTGTGCATCGGACGATATCTTGACAGGAAACACCGTTTTCGATGCAATTTTTTTCACTAGTAGAGTGGGCCTCAGAAATCGATTGCTCGCATTCCCGAAGTCTAAAAAGGTGTTCTTGACCCTGATTATGGCAAAACTAGTCCGTTTGCCCATTTTTTGATGTTTTTAGCGTTTCGGGCCACTCCAAAACCTATGTTAACTCATCTATTTTTGTCCAAAATTGAGTTGTTTTACCGTTTTTAACTATGACGAGCAATTTCTGATAATTTTTGAGCGAACCTGAAAATGCCGTTAACAGGGTAAAAAATGCCAATCTTTGTCGGAGGCCAGGACACAAAATCAGGGTATGCTTCAAAATTAGGGTATAACTTTTTATTGAAGCGAAAACTTGCTAAGTTGTAGCGCAGATTCTCAACTTTCAAATGAGTGGTAAACGAAGTCTCAATTCAATTCCTATGAATAGTTATAGCCATTTTACGAAACAGTTATCAAAATTTCTATACATATTTAGTAATTCGAAGTTTAGGGTATAATCGGGAAAGCTTATGACCCAAATACAAGTTTTTCTGCAAGTATATGAGCCCCTCTTTATATCCCCAAATGAGCACATTTGAGCACCTTAACGTCGCCGATCTAAGCAATTTTTCATGAATATTGTCAAAAACATGACAACTCGATAATTCCATAAAAATTCGTTAAAATGGTTAATAAATTCAACTCCTTTCTGGGGAAACGACTAAAAAAATCAGAAATTAGTTAGAAAACTATATCTGATCAAAAGAACTACATAATGTATATATTTTTAAAGCTAAAATCGCAATTTTTATGCAACAATGTGAAAAATACCAATTTTGGAGTATGTATAAAAAGGCTGGTTGAAGATTGAAGAAACTTGAAAATAAGCTTTCAGACTCGAAAATTTATAAATTCAAAATTATCACTATATAAACTATGTTTTATGACCTTAAACAGAAAAAAAACATGAAAAAAAGTTGTGCACAACTTTTTACGTTACAAGGATGTACGGGTATGAGCCTTTAGACGTACGTCCCTAGTTATGATATTGAAAATGATATCTTTTGAATTATGATATTATAGAAAGGAAAAATATTATAACTCAAAAGAAATAAAAAAGTTATCTTTTGCGCACGATAATTTTCTTTTAAAAATAAAATTTTTCCAAAAATGAATTTATTGGTCAGTAAATTTTTAGAACATAAAATTTAAAGAAAATATAATAGTTCCATTCAAAAAATTTTCTCTTCGCTCAGGCGTGATGGCATAAAAATATTACTAATTAAGAGCTAGAATAATCAAAAAGAATTGGCGCTGAATTCCGGTCTGGAAAAGTAGCACATGGTTTTTGAATGAGGAAAAAAGTGTGTTCTTTAACCTTTTTAAGGTGATTTTTTGAATTTTCAAAAAATTATAATTTTTTTTAAATTCAAAAATTTTTCAAAATAGGAGAACTTTACAAAAATTATGTTATTTTACATGTTGAGATTTTTTCAAATCAAAAATTTCATAAAAATCAAAAAAATTGAACGAAAAATTTGTTTTACATCGTTTTCGGATAAAAATAAGGAAGTTTCAGTTTTTTATAACATCTAGTATCTTTTTATGTGCTTTTTGAAACAATGTCTACGTAAGTCATCTTAGGTCTCCTTTGGGACTAATTTTGAAATTTTTTAATTTATGCAAATGTTTTATTTTTATATTTTTTTTTGAAAATAATCAACACAAGAAGAACACATGCATGCAACCAACAAACCAGCACATCACAAAACCTACTCAGTATACAGAACGCACTCGTTGAATAGATCCCTGAAAAATTTTTATTCGTAATTTTCATATATGAAAAAAATTTCTCACTTGATGTCCTTTCTTATTCTTGTGCTAAACAATCGATAAAGTTCAACAAATTCGGTAAAATACACAGGTTTTTCTTGGTATTCCTTACTACAGGGGCCATTCAGAGCAGAAATTTGTCCAGAACTACTGACTGAACCAGAATTTGGGGTCTCACCGCCTAAACATTTTAACATATTCGTATTTTTTCATGCATATTAAGTCTTCGGAAATTTAGGAGGGTGGTGATTTTTACGTGAAAAATGGATATTACAATAAAGATATTAGTATCGGGTATTGTGGTGTTATATTTGCCTGATTTTTGAGACATTATATGTTTATTTTACCCCGAGATCTCCATGATTTGATGGATCTTCCTCCAATTGACCTCCCACCATACGAACTACTAGTGGGGGTTCTTGATCGAGGAGTGTAAAGCGAATCAAGATCACCAACATCACTCATTGCCGTTTCTCCTCTCATTGGACGGAGATGAGAAGAGAAAAATCCTGGGCTATTCGGTCCTGGTGGACCACTTTGGCTAGACAGTTGGCTTTTTATCGACGGTGGGCGTACCTAAAAATCAGGTTATTGCCTAATTCAAAAAATGAATTTTTACCAGTGGAGATTGTGGCTGAGGGCTTTGACTCCGACTACAATCTCTTGAAGCCCCTTTGACCCTTCTTGTCACCGCTATGGTCATCTGTTTCAATTTGCTTCTTGGGCCACCACCATCATTCGATGATGATGAATCGGTCGGTTTTGAAGAAGTAGAAATTGTTGGATTGGGTCCTATAGTAGGAGAGTTGTTATAGCTATAAACTAACAAAAACACACATGTTACAACCACAAAACAACACATAGGCATAAAAGTAAGCTTACCAAAACCTCGCCATTTTTCAACGCGCCCACCAAAAGCTTGGAGGGCTTCCATTGGTCTAGGACCAATCTTTTTGAAATCCGATATATAACCATCACGATCGCACTCTGAATAGAGTTGAAGATAGAGTTTTTTAAGCCAAAGAACTCGGCGTTCAGCATTTTTCTGTTGCTCCTGGATGGAGCTAACGACCTACAATTTTATGCATATTATAGGGCATTTCTCGTCTGCATGAAAAATTCATCACCCATGGTGTTGACACAAGGCTCTTACTTTACACTCAAGTGGTGGAAGACTCTTCCACTGGAAGTTTTGATCCCGCCAGGGCGAAATTTTTTGATACAGGGTGGTCAAAAAATGTCGTTTGAGCGATTTTTTGATGATTTTGGACCCGAAAATTTTTTTTCTAAAAATGACTTTTCTAGGGGTAATTTTACACTTGTATGCATTCTCGAAGCTTGAAAATGCTTCCCTGACCCTGACAAGAAAGCATTTTCAGGGTCAGAGTATTGAAGCAAAATCGGATTGTTTAGTTTATGTGAAAAAACTCGTTTCTGAGGTTTTTCGATGCGAAGAATCGATTGCGCGTATTTCNTTTTTTGGATCGCCACATATTCAAAAAAAAGTTGTTAAAGGGGCCCCTATCCATAAAGGTAGGATTTTCTTCTTCTTTTTTCTTGAAATACTATCCCCTGAGGCTCATACTACTTACAGCTTGTAGCCCAACCATCCAATAATGAGCAATTTGTTGAGGGGCCAAAAAGTAGTGGAACTCATTATCGGACAACATACAACCAAAATTTATGGTCCAACAAAATACTGGCACTGACATTTCTTCTACGCTATGACGTCGGTAGATAGTCTAAAATTTTAAAAAATCGATCATGATCAATCACAATGGCGCAAAGCTTATTTTCAGGCTAATGCTTATACATAAGTTTAGACTTAGGCCTAGGTCTTGGCTTATATTTAGGCTTAGGCTTTTTTTATCGCTACCATGTAAGGAGCTTATATCTTACTTCTATATCAAGTTCATACGAATCCACGCTTTCGATAGCTTTGATATAGCATGTTCGAAGATAGCCTTCTTCCATGTTGGAGATCGATGCTCCTTGAGGTCTGAGGTTTGAGTAAGCCCCTTGAGTTGATCGAGCAGAATCTGGTACAGGGAGATTTTGAATATTTACAGAAGCAAGAGGACCCAAATTGTCCTAAAAATTAAAAAGTTATATTCTTGATGGCAGTTAAGGCGCCATTTTAGGATTTTGGAAAATTGTTTTTTTTACATTTAAGTCGGAAAACAGTGATACAATTTTTGAATAGTGGACATGAAGTAGCAATTGGAGATGGAGTAAGGTAAATTAGGGAAAGTAGGATGGTGCCATCATGAGAGAGTGANTTTTTACATTTAAGTCGGAAAACAGTGATACAATTTTTGAATAGTGGACATGAAGTAGCAATTGGAGATGGAGTAAGGTAAATTAGGGAAAGTAGGATGGTGCCATCATGAGAGAGTGAATCATTAAAGGGATCACAATTTTTATAAATAATTTACTTTATCTTTGCCCTCTTTATTTCCACCATGACCATAATAAATTTTATGCCATGACACAGTTGAACATGATGCATCAAGCATTAGCCTACACAAAACACTTCGTCCCGAGTCAATATCATAATGGATAACAGTAGTTCCATGTTGAAGTCTCTGGATAACATCCAAGTCGAATTTATGGGTATCCAAAGGTATTAGAGTAACCCCATGTGCAGAATTTGGTATAGGCTGAACCGGCTCGTAGGGTTTCACTTCAACTGGTGCTGGCTCTGAAATATGCAAATTTCAGTGTTCTTGTTTAATACTGGTTGAAAAATACATAACTTCCACTTCCTTATATGTTTTTCTACTTTTCAATTTTTTAAAAATTAATTTTTGATCAATTTTTTTCATTTATATTTGTACTATAAAGTAGTTTTTAAGCTTTAGAAGAATTGTTTCCTCCATCACCACAACTTTTCCCAATTTGGTTACTTTCAAAAATTTACCGACTACATCTGGATTAATCAAATGCTCCATATGCTTATTCAACTGCCTGTTATGCTTATGGAACAACTCCAAATTATCCAAAACAATCCCAACCAAGTTTGTCTTATCTGTGTTCAAAAGTCCTCCAACACTAATGTTCGAGGAAAAATGGTCATCTCCATTGATATCATTAAGAAATTTCAGCTTCTCACAATCACTTTCATGCCCAATCACGACAATATTCGGCATTTCGTTTACTATAGCATAGAGATCGCGTAAAAACATTCCAAAGAAAGGTATGAGTCGGCATTGTGGCATGCGTAGAGCGCGTTGGATGGCTTCCATATAGGCGACGTTAGGAGTAGCATGGCATGCTGGGAGAAGAAGATCGACGAGCTAAACGAGAATTTTATTCAAATTTGGAGATGGAGTGGGTAAAAATACCTCTTCAAAACGTTGTCGTTCTTCATGTTTTAATGATAACCAGAAGGGCCTGAGTTTTTCAGAGCGGAGACCCATGAGGATTTCAATAGCAGCATTGAAGTTGCCTAAAATAGAAATTAGGAAAGTGTTTATGGACTTTTAGAGATTTTGAACTTTCTTGGGTTTTTGGTGCATCAACATTCCCCTACATCCCTCTTACACCATTTTTTAGCTTACCGATATTCCAGCAAGTGTCAATAATCCGAATTATTGAAGCCAAGCAATTCTTCCTTTCATCATGTGTAGGCTGACTAATGATCACATGAGTAATCCATGAGCTCACTTCGGACAATCTTTTTACCAAGTTTTTGACGGTACTGGGGTTATCTGTCATGTGAATAGAAGACATGTCACCACTGACATAACGGACATACTCCATGGGAGGGATGTTGTAGAAAAGTTGGTATTCTGTAGCGGAAAGTTGGAATGCGACTTCTTCGGTGAAGTGAAGGATGTATTGAAGTCGTTCGAGTTCGAGCCGGAATAGGGTGATCGGTTCGTCGAGTGTTGAGGCTCCTAAAACGACTTGAAATAGGATATATCATGGAATATAGAATAGGGTTGCCAGATTGCAACCTTTAAACTGCCTCATCTAGGTTTTGCAACCTTTGCAAAATTTTTCATGAACTGTTAGAGGCGTACGCACTGGGTGGGGAGCAACTCCCTAGTTGATACTTATCCCAACGTTATTGGAAATAGGGGCTGATCAAGATAGGACATATCAAAAAATAAGCAAGCATAGTAATAAAGCTAGCTATACCTGGAAACGAGCAACACGAAGAATATGAAGCAGTACGAGACGAATCTGCAGTTTTCGAAACAATCGACAACCTATGGTCATTCATGCAATTGAATGACTTTTGAATAAATACACTCGTCGTAATTTGCATAATCTCCCACAAAGTCATTGAGATCGACTTCAATGTATTATATGAAGGTGCAATAAGTTGCCACTTGGCACCACGGAATTCGAGTAAAAGTTGGTGTTTTGAAACGCCGCCACCAACCCTCCACTGTTGTAGGGTACTAGCATGCTGGCGTTTGAGAACAAGTTTGGATCCACCGTCAAGGAGGCAGATTTGAGAGCTTGAGAGGCAGAGAAGGCGCACGGTTTTCCGTAAAGTCCGTCCATGTAAAAGTTCTTTGACTTGGAAAACTTTGCATCCGTGTGACGGTAGTTTTTTGGCGGTTTGGATGTATAATTTTTTCATACCTACTTCACTTTCATAAACTTGACTATGGAAAAGTTTTCGCTTTCTCTCCTAAAATTTGTGTTTCTTATAGTTGCAATATAATTTTTTTAATTCCGCTTCAAGCCAAAGTGTAAAAGTTTTCGTGTCAATAAACAAAACTTTCGCGAAATCGGAACACCGTAATTACGATTTCGACTTTTCCGATTTCGACGCATCACTACCCTTGGCTAAAATTGAGACCGAAAAATTTACAAAATTTCGGTTTCAAATTAAATTTTCAAGTTTTTGAGTCAATACAGAATTTTTTTCTGATTTTTTCTTTTCTTTTCATTTTTTCAAATTTTCGTTTCAATACTTAAATTTGTTTAAATCATACTCTAATAAGTTTGATTGTCCTCCGATCACCCCGAAGATCTACAGGTAAACACTGTGCCTGAAGCTCGGATGACATGGTTGATTCAGGTTCGGAGATACATGCAAGTATAGCCAAAGAACGCCGTCTTTGTTCTTGAGGCATTATAGAAGCTCGTCGCCCTAGACTATTGTTGGGAATTCTAGGCGGTGTGCAATAGAGACTAGTATCGACTTCCCAAGGAGTAACCATGATTTTTTGAGCCAAATCTCGGATTCGACCTAAATTGAGGATTTTGAATTTTTGAAAACTTGTTAATTTAAAAAAATGATCTATATGCAAAAAAATCAGCGCTCAGGTTTTTAATCCACTCGTAATAAAAATACTATTGAACAGCTAATCCTTTCACAAATGTGCATATGTGACATATTTAATTGAAAAGAATTGAGTTTATATGACTCCGTGGCGCAATGGTAGCGCGTCCGACTCCAGATCGGAAGGTTGCGTGTTCAAGTCACGTCGGGGTCAAAATCTTTTTGCCTTTTTTGAAAAATTTTGACTTTTTTCATTTTTCATCTGTTTTTAAATACAAAAATGCATTTTTAAATTGCACTTTTTTGGCTCTAATTCTTCACTTTTTAAATGGCTCACCAAATTGTCCTTTTAGTAAATGGCGTCGAATCGTCTGTGTTCGTTTATTGTGAGGCCAATTTTCTTCGACCTGAAAAATTTTTTTTCAACTTTTTATATGTAAAAATTTTTGCTTACACAAAGTTGAATAGAAGCCAACAAAGCTGCTTCTTCTTTAGGACAAGGAAGCAATCCGTTGATTATTTGATCTTGGAGCTGAAAAATTATACAAGGTGGTCCAAAAAAGTGGATTTTTGCGATTTTGTGATCCGAAATTTATTTTTCTAAAATTACCCCTCTTGGGGTAATTTAAACAAATAAATTTCGGATCACAAAAATTTTGTTTTTTGTGTCTCATTATAAAATTCAAACAAATTTATTACATCTAAATATTCATCGTTGATTCGTTCATCCGTTTCAAATTTGCATTCTTCTTCATTTTCCTAAAAAACACCATTTTCATTTTTTAAAATAAAAAAACTTACTATTTGACAATTTACCACACTCATAATCTCGGAGCACCTAAAAATATATATAATAATTTTTTGGCAAGATATAAATGATAACGAAAGTTTTAGTCAAGAAGAAAAATCAAAAATATTATTTTTAAAAAATTGCTTAAAAAAATTCGCTAAAATTTTACTCACCAACTTTTTACGGTTGGATGTTGTGGAGAATTGAGAATTTGTTTAAAAGTTTCGGCACAAGCTTTCATAGTTGTGAGGAAATTTGCATTTTTCTTGGTATACGTCATGAGAAGGTTGAGTAGGAGTTGTCGGACACATTGAAAATCTGGACTCATTTCGGAAATTGTGAGAAGATGTAAGGGACTCTAAAATTTAACAAATTGTAAAAAATTGTTTTTTTCCAACAAATAATAGTCTAATCCAATTAGTATATATATGGTTAGGACTCCATGCCTGTACTTTCATGTCGCAGATTCCGCTTGTGTCCATTAATTTTTAGCTTCTATGCTTTTAAAGATTTTTAAAAATTATTTTCACAATTTTTTTATAACTCGCCGAAACGAATAAAATGACATAAAAATTATTGGATTTGAAAATAATTCGGGTTGTTGAAACGAAAACATGAACCAGGATTTTCGTTTCAATAACCCAAAACCATTTTCAAATTTGATCATTTTGGTGTCATTTTATTTGTCTCGGCGAGTTATAAAAAATTATGAAAATAATTTTTAAAAATCTTTAAAGGCAAAAAAGTTAAAAACAAACGGGATTCGAACCTACGATTTTAAAGTGCAGTCTCTGGAGTCCTAACCATTTGACCATGACTTTTTGTTTCCTTATAGTTTGTAGTATGTTAGATATACCTATTTTAACATTCGTAGTGTTAATAAATTTTTCGTGCGTCTTTCCTTCTCATTTCGCAACAAAAACAAGCGAATGAGAGAGATTATATAGATTTAGAGGTGCTAGGCAACAAAAGAAGCCAAAACCTCACAAGAAATAGCGTGTGTCTGGAACCCCACACGACTTATCATCGGACTAAAGTCCCGCATACAGATCTTCCCCGAAATTTAGTGGGGGTATCGCTTCTCGGCCGATGGCTAAGATTGAAGTGTAGTATCTGTTCTTATCAGCTTAATCTCTGATATGAGTCCTATTGGGCTCTTTTGAGATTACCTGATTTTTGGGACCTGGCGGGTTGCGAGGGCTTGCTCTCCACCTGCCGCGGGTCGGCCCGGTATTGCACCTACCTCCGGGATCGGCCCAAGCCCCTTTGGGGGCTAAATAATTTATAAAAAATAAATTTGAAAATTTGAGTACAGGCGTACTATGATTGAAGGGGTATTCCTCACAAAAAGAGGTCTTTTTTTCAAAAGTCTTAGACATTGTTCCAATTCGGCTAATTTTTTGTCCTCGGGGGTTTTCGGGTATGGGGAGCACAAATCCGAAAGAATTTTTCAATTTTGTTCTCACGGGGTACCCCTACCGGAAGAGGTATCAAAAACCTAGGGACCAAAAAATCGTATTTTCAAAAATGAATCTAAATCGGCTAATATTTTGTACTCGATGCTTTTGGGGCATAAGAAACACGTATCCGATGAAATTTTTCAATTTTGAAATTTTGGCGTTGCCGGGGTATACCCCTAAAATATATACTTTTCAAATTTTTGACAATAACTCCAAATCGATACATTTTTTGGACTCGAGGGTCTTCAGCTATGGAGAATACGAATCTACTTTGTTTTTTGGATACCTATTTTTGTCATTAGAAAAATTTAACCACATACTTCTCGATCAGGAACCCGCAGACTATCACCAGAAGATCTTGAAATCGCCCTTCTTGGAATTGGAATCCTTGTTCCAATCGTCGAAGCTCTTTTCCTCAACACAAAACTGAACAAAAATGGTCCGGAGTTATCAGATGCGATGGAAGTGCCGGCTGAAAATGTAGACAGCCGAAGCTGGCCAGATGAAGATCTTTGGCTCATTGCCGAACTTGCACGAGAGCTCCAACCACAGACGGAACTTTCTAGAAATATGCAAATTTTGAAAAAAAGAAACGAATTTCGAAAAGGACTCTTCTGAAGAATTTCAAATGTTCAGTTTGGCATTTACTTTTGTCAAGTTCTTTAAGCACAAATTTATGGCATTCACAAGGACAGGACGAATCGACGGAACGTACAAGAAAGGGACACAAAAATGGGACGACAAGAATGGAACGATCGAATGGGACGATTTTTTTCTTCAGATCTCAGCTCCTTTAAGAAATTTTTAGATAGTGTAAAAGACTTTTTTCTTAACTTTTTATCCTGAGTAAAAAAGTCTTTGATACCACAACCAAATTCCTTTTAGGAGCCGTGATCTGAAATCGTCTCGTTCTTGTCATCTCGTTTTTGTCTCCCGTCCTTGTCATCTCATTATTGTTTATCCCATTTTTGTGTATGCCAAATTTATATTTACCAATCGAAGATTTTCTGGAGCCATTTTGAGTACCACTCCCAGATAAGAGTAATGGAGCGCAATCTGACTCATTTCCAGCAAATTCCGGTGAATTTACAAAATATCCAAATTCGAATTGTGACAGCGCCGATGGCCGTCGGATTTCTATCATTGGTAGTCCAGGTATTGCCGGAGGACTTGAAGGTCGACGATTTCCGGTTAAAAGCGGCGCAGCACTGGAATCTTTCGAATCACGAGTGCCAATTGAGCCGTCTTGGGGGGACCTAAAAATAAAAGTTATGCGAGGAGTATTGTTGGAAGTGAAGGGGTATAAAATTAAATTTTTAAGAAACCATACCTTGGAGGAGAGGCACCGTTGATCTCCAATTCTGGGAGCTGATTATATCCCATAGCCATGGCTTTTGCCCTAGACTCTCCACTAGAGTCTTGCTGGCCGGAATTTTTAAAAGCTTCACGCTTAGCATTTTCTTTCCTAACATTAGGGTAGTTTTGAAGCTTTCGTGTAAACTCCAAAACTGCCTCGGAACCACTTGTGCTTTCGGGACTGGAATCTCCTGAAAAAATTTTTTTATGGAAAGCAATCAAGGGTCAAGATTTAGGGCCTATTCCTGAATTGAACCGTACGGTTCAATTCAGGAATAGGCCCTTAATTGCGTGGGGATGTGAATTTGAGGTGAAAAAATATGGGAGGAAGGCATTAAGGGGGGGGCGATTTTAAGAAATTTTTGAATATTTTCCTCTCAAGGGGCTTTAGTAACGATGTTAAATTGTTTAAAATCTTACCCCTAGTATGCCTCTTACAAGGATCAGTACCCATGCGACCTCTGAATAAAGTTTGAATGTATTTTGGTAAATGTTTGTGCACGCTGCTTGATGAAGAATTGGTCTTTTTTGAACGACTTGAGCCGCTGCTTGTGTCAGTTCCAAGTCTAGAAAATTAGAAAATAATACCGTTTTCTACGTTCTTTTGAACGGAGATCTTTTGCTTTTGAACGACTTGAGCCGCTGCTTGTGTCAGTTCCGAGTCTAGAAAATTAGAAAATAATACCGTTTTCGACGTTCTTTTGAACGGAGATCTTTTGCTCCACTACTGAAACGTTTTGGTCGAGGAAGTTCTTGAACGGAGCTAAAAATAAAAGATGAAAATTTTGGAATAAAAATTGGGAAAATTGTAAAAACAATTCAATATCTTTCTTACCTAGAACGGCGTATATGGACACGTCGAGAGAGTCTTGAACCTTGATCAACTCGTAGAAAACGACTTGAGCTGTCACGTCCTTGGTCACGGCGATCAAAAGACTTAGACTTGACGACATTTCTAAAATTTTGAGTTTTTTTGCGATTCTATAAAAGTGGAGTATAGGGGGGATGAAAGTTGAATTTTTTTGCTTTTTTGAAAATTATTCAAAATCTAAAGACCCTTCCAATTTTCATCTTTTCCCATTTAGGAGTTGAAGATGATGGCAGTAGTGATCCTTCCCAAAAACATGAGAAAAATTTACCCATTCAAACTCGAACATGAATGCACTCTTGGCTCTGTCGTTCCTCTAATATTGTGATGAGCCTCATGGGTAATTGTGTTCCTCTTCTTCACCACCAACCCCAGGTCCCAGGATAATTTATGAAGCAACAACCGCAACAACAACATTGTATCCAAAACCAAAGAAATCTTGCTCAAATGAGTATCCAAATTGTTGACACAAAGGGCAAACGATCGAAATCGTGCAAAAATATTGGTATCCATAGTTGTCAGTCTGGATCTATCAGAAGGATCCATAGTTGTGAGCCGTGGTCGATCGGTAGGGTCTACAAGAGTAGAACCTACAGTGTCCATAGTGGTGAGACGGGAACGTTCGGTAGAATCCATAGCCGAATATCTAAAATTTAAGAATAGAAAGGATATAGTAAAATGTTGGAAGACCACCCATTTTGACGCATGATGAAACAGTTTTAATGAAAATTCGAGATTTAGATCGCCCAGTAACGTACCTCCGAAATCCTATCTCCCCCCATCCTCCGTAATGGGAGAGGAGCTATAGTTGATTTTTGAAAAATGGGCATTTTGGTAAAAAAAAAGTTTTTATGTACGGGCCTACTTGTTTATTTAAAAAGTAATCAACAATTTTTTACTTTGATGTATTAGTATCCATTGTTTGCAACCGTTTTCTACTATCAATATCTACTGTTGAGAATGTCGTAAGCCGTGTACGTTCACTCGGTTCAAATGTTGGAGAAGTTGATGCTATTTTTGGAAGATCGATCATTTTTGAAGACTGTGGTAGTTGGCCATCGTTGAGTTCGATTCCGCGATCCTTTACGGATGTTGTTCGTTCGGTTTCAAAACCACTATCTCGGTCATCTCCATGACTTTTTTCTGATTTTGAGCGAATTTTTGGGATGTTATGTAATGGTGGTGGAGATTGGCAATTAGGGGATTCTTCAGTAATAGTCTCGGCCATATTATATGGGGCTTGTTTTGAGAGCTAAAAATTGATTTTAACTCACATGCATACACTACTTTGTCGACAAGGGAGCCTCCAGACATGTTACAACAAGATTGCTTCGTAGAAAAAAGTTACCTATCACAAATTATTGATCTATGCTCATGATTAACCGTAACTTTTTCCTGCGAAGCAATCTTGTTGTAACATGTCTGTAGGTTCCCTTGCCAGTCTTACCTCGTCAAGAATCTTCTTCAACATCCCTTCCACTGACATCGCTGTCTTACTAAACTCTTGTGTAAAATACGTCGTTTTAAAATTATCCGCTATATAGTCATCTTCATTTTGGAGACTCGTCGGAGTAGCCGATTTTTTCTCTTTTTCATGCCCTCCTTCAATGAGTTGAAACAAGTTGACCCGGCTACCAACTTGATCGCCCATTCCTATATAAACGAGAATTCTCGCAGCATGATGCTTGACAAAAGTTCCAAATTTGGTGCTATGGTTTGTGTAGTACCAATCATCCGCCGGCAACAACATTTGAATCAAAACATCATCTATTTGTAAGTCAGCCAAGATTTTGTGAGTGCTCGGATCCAGGGCCACAATACCGAGAGTTTGTAGTAGCAAGCATAAAAGTTGAGGATCTAATGTGGGCTCCAAAAGTTGGACTAGGGTTTTGAGCTGTGATTTTTCGGAGAGCTTGCGACGAAAATCTTTGAAATTTGTAAGATAGAGGAGGAGCCGGGCGATCAAGATTTGAGTACAATGACGCCAACATTGACGCCAGCGATGGGCTGGACTACAAACGGAGCGTGTACCAGCTTCTCGGTTTTGCATAGTTATAGCATTATGGAGGCAAGCAATCACTGAAAAATTACAGCTATTTTGTTACTTTTAAGTTACCGTATTCTCTCTAATAGAAGCACCGGTACTTCTATTTTTTAATCACCCTAGGAGGACCCTTTTTATCCATAATTTTAGAAAAAACATCATACTCCCCATTTATGTTTTGGTCTTCAGGGGGTGCTTCTATTAGAGAGAATACGGTATGATAGTCTACAAGCAAGTGTGCTTGTCTCTATTACCTATAGTAGGTTGTATAGCTCCAAAAGCTCCGTTTAAATCCGTTGGTGATTTTATAGGCTGTGTAACATTTGTAGAATTGGTTAGACCTCTTTGTCGGTAAATACTTCCGCCGACGCTAAAAGCTCCAAAAACACTTCTTTCCACACATGTTGCTCTTCTTTCTTCTAACCCTCCGGACCATGGGGATGGGCAAGTAGGAGAGGGGACTGTATCAGATTCACAAGAGTTAAAATCATGGGTTCTATTAAGTAGTCGGGATGATTGAAAAATAACATCAGGATGTCGAAAAAGACCATGAACTAGGCCGGCGTCTACTACCTAAATATTTTTTAAATTTTTTTTGTAATAGGTCCCTCCACCCTTCCCATATTTACAACAAATAAAATTTAAAACAAAACTCCTAACCCCACTCCTTATTCATGTACGATTCCTCGGAGATTCTTTTCTTGCACAAAAACTTGCAAAAAAAGAATCTCCGCAAAGTTTTTATGCAGTGGCACACTTCGCCACCCCGGATTCCTACCCTCCGGGATAGGATCTCGGTATTTTTTCTCATAGTTTTTGCCCCCATTTCTGGTGGCATAATCCGGGTAAACCGGCTTATGCCTACCACAAATGGGCTATATAAACCCCAGTGTTTAACTGGAGGAGAGACGGTCTTAGCACTGTGTTTTGTGTCTGTTAATTTAAGTTAAAATAAAGGTTTAAATTTTAACTATTTGGAGACTTGATGGGATAGAAAATGTCTTATGGGGCATTTTCTATCCCCCCTTGTCCATACATCATTCTGC
Organism: Acrobeloides nanus; assembly: GCA_900406225.1. Lineage (NCBI taxonomy): Eukaryota > Metazoa > Nematoda > Chromadorea > Rhabditida > Cephalobidae > Acrobeloides > Acrobeloides nanus. The sequence goes on along the minus strand of OZJO01024070.1, from coordinate 24,453 downwards.
CCGGGCATCACTCAAACGCCCGGGATTGTTTTAGACTTGGGACTAATGGGCCGAACCCAACTAATTCCCCATACACTAGGGAGTCTAGTCCCCCACATTTTTCAAAGAATATAAGGAAACTCATAAATTTTAAAATTTCAACTAATTTTGAGGTCCAAAAAATAATGTCCCTTATCTATGATAGGTGAAGGGGGTCGGGTAGAGTTGGAACTCTTACCTTGTTCAAAGTACTCAAAGCCGCATATTGTCTCGCAGTCCCACTTTTCTGTAAGCAAGTATAACAAAAGCCGACTAAAGACGCCAATGATGTTACAAGTTGTCTCTTATTAGTCTTTTGATAAGATGGCGTGCTCATTTGGTATTGGCCAATCATAGTCAACAACATTTGATGCATTAGGCCACCAAGATGTGAATCATAAGAATCTCCTTCTGGCCCATTGACTTCATTTTCTCCTTGCGCACAGTGTTTATTAAGGCACTTTTGGATAGTTTGGATGCATTCTGGATTTCCAGCCATTTTTTGCAGCATTTCCCATGCTTGTTCCCAATTAAGGGATTCGATTATTCCATCTATGAAAATAATTTTCAAAATTTTATTCTGAAAATGATCCCTCTAGAGATAAAAACATGCGAGGAATCCGAATTTGACATTTTCGAAGCGAAAAAATACTTCTCTGATTCAGGGAAGGCCTGTGTATTGAAGCGAAAAATCGAATTTTTTCGACTTTCGCTTAAATACACAGGCTTTCCCTGGATCAGGGAAGCGTTTTTTCGCTTTAAAAATGTCAAATTTGGATTCCCCGCATGTTTTTATCCCTAAAATTTTTTGCGTGGGTCCCCCCCCCTATTATGTAGTAGTTCAAAATTTCTAAATTTATCTTTCTTCATAAATTTTTTGTACTCACAATCTTTTGGAATTTTACTCCGTCGATATAATTGCAATGAGACGAATGATTTCCGACGATTGGATTCCTTTGTAGATAAAGTTTCCAACATAGAGCATGTGCTAATAGATGGAGCAGCGGAAGCGCGAGGAGATAATGGAGATTTATTCAAACTCCCACGTTCGGCGAAACTTGAGTGAACAGAAAGGGCACCTAAAAAAGTTGATACTTTTTTTTAGAATGTTACAATTTTTGAAAAATTGTATTTTTTCAAAATTCCCATCCCTTCTTGTTATACATATGGGCTTACCATAGTTCAAAGCACTTCCATTATCGACATGTAACCTTTTATGCTGTTTCATTGTTACCGCCGCGACCGCACTCACAGCCTTTGGAACCTTATCTTGCTCTTGATGAATGATCCCCTCTGATCCATTCATAGCACAGTGGAATAAATTTTCTATACACGATTCTTGAAGTTTCCTCAATTCAGGTGCCAAGTCCAAGGGACAAATGCCCCTGCTGTTTTTCATCATGATTCTTAAATTGCAAAAAATTAAATTTTAAAAAATGACTTACTGTGCCCCAAACATTATGAGCGCGTGTAGGCATTGCCATGAAAGTGGTGACTCACGTACAGCTAACATAAGTGGGGTGTTACCGTCTTCATCACCAGCGTTGACATCAGCTCCATAGGCGACCAACAGAGCGATCATTTCTGGGCTTTGTGCGCGAACAGCGACTCCTAGAGGGGTCTGATCAATGATTGAAACGACTCGAAGAGCAGAACAAGTTGAGCAAAGTTCAGGGCTATTTGCATGTCTAAAAATTTTGGGTTTAGGGTATGCAGAGTTGAATGGTTACATAGGTTCTAAATTTGAGGGATAGTTTAAAATTTATATAAAAAAAATAAATTTTTCAAGCACAAATAATAACTTAAATCAGTATGAGGAAATTTTTTTAATGCCTCAAAAATGTGCGCAATTTTTACAACAAAATTTCGAATTTTTGTTCATTTTCGCTTCAATACACCTACCACCTTCCCTGACCACTGACACTAAAAAATTTTGCCTTTTGTCAATTTTGAATGATAGTCACCTTCACCCCTCCCCCATCTACGTTTTGCGCAAATTAGCTTTACCTAGGGTTAGGTATGATTGAAGATAAAGGAATATTTCCAGAAGCCGTACAATTTCCTTTGCAATAACATTGTGCCGTAGCATTTGGATCATAACCTGTTTTTAAAAGTAGTTCAACAATTTCTTTTTGTTTATGCGCTACGGCAACATGTAAGGTGTTGATAAGTGCACATGTTGATCTAAAAATTTTCAACATTACATTTTTTGGTTTTTTAAAAATTTTATGTATTTTTTTGAAATTTTTTGATATGATTTATGGATTTTTGGTAATTTCTTTTTTTTATTTTTGAAATTTTATTAAATATATCTTAAAATTGGATCTATAAAAATCCTTATAGTCCGTTTCAGCTCCAACTATTAAAAAAAGCTGGACCCAAAATTCAAAATCCGAAGTCGGCATCCCGTCCGATCTGCAAGTTAATCAACGTTGGGCCGAATGGTAAGTTTGACCCCCATCCAATCTCTTGTGTCCAAATTCGATAAAAATTTTGGAACACTTTGGTAAAGTTATTTTTTCAAAAAAACTTATGACGTTTCTCTGACTCCCTGAACCAGGGTCAGAGAAACGTTTTCAGGGTTCAAGAATGCGTGCAATCGATTTCCCGTATAGAAAACCCTCCTAGAGCATTTTTGCCCGGCTTTATAGTGTTTTTGGGGGTGTCCCCAATTTTTGCACGTTTTGGGCAGCCGTGTTTTATCCATCACAACTCAAAAGATATCGGAGCTAGTCCGGCTGGGGGGACCAAGTGACGTTCAAAAAAAATTTTTTTTGAATTTTTGCAAAAATGACTTTTCTAGGGGTAATTTTATGCGAGAAATCGATTGCGCGCATTCCCGAAGCGTGAAAATGCTTCCTTGACCCTGATTTAGGGAATGGGGTGGGTGTATTGAAGCGAAAATGTTTGATTTTTAAAATATGAAACTGAAGATGATATCTTTTGTGTTATGATAAACCAAGTTTGATTAAAAATAGATCAAATTTCTTCATAAAATGGCATCAAAAACGATTTTTGAAGCGTTATTTTTTGTTGATATTTTTTTAATTTTTCGTAAAAAAATTAATCTTTACCGTCCCCCAGAATGTGATGATATTGTGCTCGAAGCATTTGATCTCCTGTGATTTTGGTTGCCGTGGCGACGTTGAGCTAAATCCGTGAAAGTGTTCGTGCTTCCGATACTTGGCGAAGTGGAAAGCGGCTTAGTGGAATGCGAGATCAGAAGTCGTTCCACTAAGCCAGGGTCTTCCAAATGGATGGCCTAGAAGAATATATAAATACAAAAAAAATAAAATGATTGGTGACGTAGATTGTTTTTTTTGTGGATTATCGTTTTGATGTAACCATGAGTCTAATCCCAAAAAATTGAAAAAATTCATTTTTGTCCAAACATGAAAATTTTTTGATATTTTCAAAATTTTGCATTTTTCAAAACTTGCAAAAATTTCGTCAGTTTTACACAAAATCATACATCCAAAATCATTTCTGATAAATTTAAATTGACGGATGGCTTGCGCTCTTCGCTTCGAAGAACTCGTTGAGCAGTGGTAAATGTAAAGCATCTTCCTGATTCAGTTGGAGTGCCAACCAAAGATGCTGATTCACTACTTTCACCGGTGTATCGACGACCTATAAAACTTATATATGGATATAAAAATTAAAAATTTCGACCCCCTCCCACCGAAAAATTAACACAAATTTATTGTTTTTTTAAAAATCATTTTTGAAAGGGATACCGAAAATTTTACTTCCTGATATTTGGATATAAAATTGATTACCTGATTGTCCAGATTGCTGTCTTTGCAATCTCTGACGTAATCTTTTTGCCGTACTTATTGAGGTATCTTGATTCGACAACTCTGTAGGGTACCCAAAAGTATACCTATCAGAAGCATCGGTCGACGAATCTCGCGTTGTAGACATTTTGAGCAAAAATTCGAATAATTACCCCTTAAATTATAAATTCTTATAGGGTACTATAAGAATCTTAGGTACCCCACTCAAAAAGGTTCAATTTTTTCATCAACAAATCATGATTCTTTCTCTAAAAATCATCATTTTCGCCAAAAATGGTTATTTTCTGAGGTTAAAAAATGCCGTTTTAAGCTGGGAAGAAGAGAATTTGTGGTAAAAAATGACGTTTGTTTTATGAAAAATTGAAAATTGTTGGGTGGGGATACCTAAGTCTTATTAGCATTCAAGACGTAACTCGGTTGCGCAAAAAAAAGTTGATCGTTGACCAACTAGGGATGTCATTTTTTCTTATTTTTAAGAATTTTACTTAAATTTGAACTATAAAACTTAAATTCTGAAAATTTTTTAAGCAACTTGTTAGATTTTCTTAAATTAGATTTCTTTTAAATGACCATTTTTCAATAAAATTGACCAAAAATTACCATTTTTATCTCAGAAATCGTAATTTTCCGAGTATTTTTAGCAATAAAACGTGTCTTTCAGAAAAAAATTTTCGCGCCTGTCGCCGAAAAAATAACATTTTTCATCTAAATTAACTTTTTTTCATCAAATTTGCCTAAAATTTGTAATTTTTAACCAAAAATGTCCAAATTTTCACCAAAAAGTCGAATTTTCACCAAAAATCGAATTTTTATAGACATCAGCCTGAGACATTTTAGGACTTAGGCTATTTTTGAAAAAGATTTTTAATTTTATAGTCTTCCTAATCAAAAATTAAATCTCTTTTTTCAAATTAATTAAAATTAAAAATAAACTATCAATCCTATCAGACATGGCTTAAATCCTAGTTAAACTATGAGCGATTCACGAGAATAAAACTTCATTAGTAAAACATCGATTAAGCTTTTTTATTCTTATTATCATGTCGACAAGAGGCAAAGTTAATATATGCCGATATCCGAATTTGGACATGAGATTATATAGACTCGGAAAAAATTTTCATCTGAATTAATTATACTAGTATAGGGATGGAGAGAAAAAAGAGTCAAAAAGATTCGAAAGAGTTAGGAAACAAGTTCGACGTCTAAGTGAAGATATCACCTGATTCCTGTGACATATTTCCTCCTCCACTTCCAGTGACGTACCTCCCCATGAATTTTTGTTCAAAAATTATTAATGCTAATCTTTGCCAAAAATCGACTTTTTGCAATTTTGATTTTTTTTACAAAAAAAGTTGATGACTAAAAAATGTCGCAGCGCTCTTTGACCTTCTTACTAATGCATTTTTTAAACCGAGAAAATGTTTAAAAATTTTAACATTTCCTCAAAATATTGCGGGGTTGATCTGGACTCTACATATTTGGGGAGGGTTTCATCATATTTAAACTGTGACGTTATACAATAAAATTTAGCACAAAAATCAAAAACCTCAATAGTTTCGTTACACTTCAACAATCTCAAAGCCTATCTTTGGTTTGAATAATATCCATATAAGTGAAAAAGTTTAATCAACTATGAGTGGGGGATTTTAAGGCTTCAATGTTCTCTAGCAACCAAGAGAAAGAGGAATCCTCTTTTTATTTCTTCCCTGATCAACATTCGAAGTATGGAGGCTTAATCCTCGGATATAATTTCTGTCTTGCATAGACTACAAATACAAACTTTCAGGCTTACTAAGGGATTAAAAAATCATTCAAATATCGTGACTATGACGTTAATGAAAAACTTAAAATAAGAAGTCAGGTAACACCTAGCACGTAGGATTGAGCGAAACTGATTCAAATTGAATGTGTACTGAAACGAAAACATGGCTCAAATTCAATGTGTACTAACACAAATCATAACACGAAAACATGACTTTTTCCTTATTTTAGAAAATCGTGCATTGTGTTACTCGTTTGGAAAATAACACCCAGTTTGAATTTTTTTGTAATCGATTTCCATTCGCTAAAAAACGGTCACAGCCTTCTAGCTGTTGTTCTTCCTTCCCCCTACACTTTTCTTTCTACATGCGACAAGCCATGCCGAAGAAAAAGCAACACTTTTTGCAACATCCACCACTACTTTTCGACTCATTAAAATCCCTTGCGTCTTATCACCTATGCCCAACAGGACGAAACAGTTTGCGCTGCTTCCATTTCTCCCTACAAAACGGTGCACTGACTGTCCCTTCTCGGTCCAAAACTACAGTAGAAACTCTGCCTAGCTTTTCCCCCTAAAAAAACGTTCTACAAAAATCCGCTCGGCTAGAAACTTTACAACTTTTCTCATCACCAGACGACACACCGGCTTTTCTTGTCATTCTGTGTAAAACACTGTTTTTTACTCTTAAATTTATTTCCGTAATAAATTTGTGCTTCCACTGGACTTCACTGTTATCCTCATTAGACCCTCATAGATAAGGGACATCAGGATGACTTTTTTAACAACAACAATCCTACTCAAGCTTCGAAAGTTTAGGATTTCCTCTCCCTCTTTAACTCAAGCCTTCTGTGGAAGTTTTAGGCCCTCCTATCCAAGACTACCAGGAAGTTTAGGAACTTTTCCCTGTCGGAATTTTTGGCCTTTTGGGTGAAAATTTTCTGACTCATTCCCTTTATCCTTTCCCCATCAAAAATCCTATTTTATGCCTTCGTCCCCTTCATCACTAATCTCACTTGAAAGGCTAGTTTCAACACCTCCCTTCCCCTTCCCATGAATGTTTTGGTATATGGTTTCTATTATTGCTCCTATAATATTCATGGGCATCTCCTCTAATTTTAAAATTACAAGTTATTCTCTCCCATCATGTATATAAAATTTCATTTCCAAATCCTTCTCGATAAGGATTTTTAAAGAGTACTAGAACAAGAAGCGAAGAATGTTTCAAAAATTGATTAATCAAACGTGCTTACAAAGAGGGCACATAGAACGGACGCGAGAGGCATATCAGTTCCATATGTCAATCAAAGAAATTTAGGACATTTTCCCAATTTGAATTCATTTATATAATTTTTAGCAATTATTTTTTGTGTAACAAATTATTAAAAAATTTTAGATAAAAAATGTTTACTATGTCCGAAAAACCACCCATCGGATCCGATGGACCTTATTATAGATGTTTATGTGAGACGCATGTTAGGGTAAATACAACTTTTATTAAATTTTTAGCCCTTCTACCTTCCTTTTTTCTTTCTCCTTCACTCTTCTCCTTCCTACCCAACAGCCTATCTAGGGAGGGGTATCTCTAGGGAATACATTCATTTGTATACGGTCCCACATAGGTCAAATCGAAAAATAATGATGGGCAACATTTTTTTTCGTGTAACTTTAACGTGAGCTTGCTAACATTTTTGATTTGATAAAAATAAACTTTCGACCTCAGGGAATCGATCTCTCTCCGTTCAAGATGAATTTTATGACACTTACTCCTGCACCATAGGTCCTCATTTTTTAATGAAATGCTATATACAAATTTTCAGACCGGATCCAATATTATTGCTGCAATAGTCCTAGTTTTTGGCTTTTTTGAACTTTTTCAGAATCTACTCACAGGTGGAATTTTCATAATTTTAGCATCTCTAATGATCTTTGCTCATATCAAAGCCAACCCTTGGGCCTATTGGCCTTTTCTTGGTGTAGCAGTAATTTTTTCTTTATTGAAAAATTTTTGAAATTGAAAAAATTTAGGGTTGTTTCATTGCTTTCAATCTTATCTTAACTATTGCCTGTGCTTTTATGGGTCCTACTAAAATGGCAGAAACATTTGATATTTATCCAAAATCTCAAGAAGGTAAAATCTAGCCCCTTCTAAAAAAGAAATGAAATTTTTACGATTTTGCAAAAAAGGGGTACCCCTTCAAAAAATTTTTAAAGGGGAGGGGACCACTTTAGGGTCAGATCTCGACCCAAAAAATTTTTTTTTGAAATGGCGGTTCTAGGAGTAAAACCATACGAAAAATCGATTGCGCACATCCCCGTCGCGTGAAAATGTTTCCTTGGCCCTGATTCAGGGAATTGGGTGGATGTATTGAAGCGAAAATAAAAAATTTTCGGATTTTTATGAGAAAACCGTCGATTCTTAAGTTTTTCTAGGCGAGGAATCAATTGCGTGCATTCCTGAACCTTGAAAACGCCTCTTTGACCCTGATTCAGGGAAGGAATCGGTGTATTGAAGCAAAAATCAAACATTTTCGAATTTTCGCTTCAATACACCGATCCCTTCCCTGAATCAGGGTCAGGGAAGCATTGCATGGAATCGATTTCCCACATAGAAAAACCCCAGGGGTAACATTTTCGAGCATATAGCACTCTCCTGCGATTTACCAAAAAATACGGGTTAAATATACATATTATGTGTTTTGTATAATTTAGGCTCTGTTTATATATTGTTGTTGTNGCTCTTCGGCGATCTAACCCATTGTGTGGTGACGCAACCCGTATTATGTATTGTACAGGGCAATTTTTGGGATTTTTTCATGAAAAAAATTTGGGAACCGAAATTTTTTTCTAAAAATGATCCCTATAGAGGTAATTTTAGGCGAGAATTCGATTGCACGCATTCCCGAACTCTGAAAATGTGTCTCTGACTCTGATTCATGGAAAAAATTGCGCTTTTGTAGCGAAAATTGTCGTTTTTATCTGCAAAAACGCAATTTTTCCCTGAATCAGGGAAGCATTTTCAGAGTTCGGGAATCGCGTGAACAATAATCCTATCCACTTGACTAAAATTTTTGCGTTCATTTTGAGAACAATAGCTTAGCATATAGCCCTATTAAAATATTGAGAATGGTGATAAAATTTTGTTTTGTAGCAATTTTCTTTCACATTTCCCCTTTACCTCACCCACGGCGGAACAAAATGATAAAAAAGTTCGGCAGGAACATTTTGTCATGGCCAAATTGTTAGAACTCTACGCTTGCATGTTAAGGTCGTGGGCTCGAGTTCCACTTACGCTCATTTGTTTTTACGAAATCATAACATCTTATCTAAGTAATATATGGTAAAAATATATAAGACTGAATCATCAAATTTGTTTATTGTTAAAAGAATATTCACACATAAAAGCAATAAAAAATTATAGAAACAAAACATAGTGGAAATTTTTTACATATAAACCCCCAGGAACTATTAGGTTGTCGCATAATTAGTGACCGTTTTTATCCAACTTTTCTTAGCTTTATCTCCGGCTCTAGTACTGATTTTTTTATGCGGACTTTTGCCAGTATAATATTGGGCTGGTGCATAATTAATGTGGATATATATTATTGCCTTTTGTGTCTTTGAAAAATTGGCTTTTCATCTCAATTTTTTTATAAACCCATTCCTCACTATTTTAGCTAATAAAATGCCTATCGATAACCATATTCGCATACGTCATATTATACTCTACCACTTCGAAAAAGACTGGAAGGCCGCCCAGTCTTTTCGCGAGCTCAATGAGCTTTTCGATGAGGGAACAATCAGCCAAAGCCAAGTTGAAAGATCGTTCAAAAAGTTCAAATCGGGCGATACAAACCTGAAAGATGAAAAAGGAAGAGGTCGGCCATCCGATTTCGACGATGCCGCCCTTTTAGAGACCGTGGAAGAGGATAAAAGTTTACAACAAGGATGTTGGCCGAGCAATTCGACGTCGACCATTCCACCATCGTCAGGCGCCTCAAAAAGCTCGGCAACTCGAGCATCCGCCCTACTCTCCCACAGAATACCACGTCAACGGTTCAATATGAAATCTTCACAAAAATGACTCCTATGGGGGGTTTCTATGCGAGGAATCGATTGCGCGCATTTTCGAGCCACGAAAATTTTTTTATTTTTTCAATTTTTCCCTTGGAAATTTTTTCTTGCCTCGAAAATGTGCACAATCGAGTCCTCGCATAAAATTACTCCGGAAAGTGATGCTAAAATTCGAAAAAACATGATTTTCACCTCAATACACCCACCGCTATCCCTGATTCAGAAAAGCATTTTCACGGTTCGACAATGCGCGCAATTTATTCCTCGCATAGAAACCCTCTCCTCCCACAAGAGTCATTTTTGTAAAGATTCCATGCAAATAGCAAAAGCCAGAAAATTATGGACAACCCAATACATGTCAGGGATGAAGAAATTTTGGTTGCGAAAACTATTTTTCGCCGACGCGTATACTTTTACCAGTGTTATAATGGGGAACCATAGGATTTTTGAAAAAATTTTTTTTAAATTTTGAACAAAACATAATGGGACCAAAAAAAGGAAAATTTTTCGACGACAGGAGAGCAATAATTCGGATTACCCTGGAATCGAAAAAATATTTTGTTCGGTTCCACACACAAAATTTATTTCGGCTCCGGTTAGTGGCATAGAGAGAAGAGTCGGCTAGGGGGCACCTGCCCCTTTTCCACTTTCTCCGGTTCCACTTTCAAAATTCCGGTTCCTAGACCCGGAACCGAAAACGAACTATACTGTTATGATCTTTTTCTTCGAAGAATACGAAAAAACTGTAATAGAACTAACAGTAGAGTTCTTTTTTTCACCAATACGCTTACCAATCAAACGTCCATAAACCGAACATAAGAAGCCTCTATATGACTTAACATTACAAATAATCAAAATATAACTACACGGAGCATATAATGGCATCAAAGCAAAACCTGCCAAAATCACATAAAAACTTGAAAAAACCGACAAGATACATAAGAAAACCACCAAAAATGGAACAAAGAAAAAGAGCATTAGAATAATGGTCTTTTGATAAAGTATTCGATACAACGTTTGTTGTATTAGCTTGACTCGATCATGGAGCTTGATATTCATACCTCGGATGGTTTTGAGGACTTTGAAATTGAGGCCGAAAATGACGATGGTTTCGATGAGGATAGTGAGAAATAAGACGCTTCCAAAGATGATTACAATTTCATTTGTGCTGTATGAAAAAGCGACCATCGATTTTTCATTGTGGTAGATGGATTTGAGGAGTTCGGGGGCGTTGATCCACACTGGTTTGTCGTAGAGTTTGTGGAAGAGTAGATGGGTATTATCACGATGGAAGTTGCTCAGGAAGATTAGGATGGTGTCGATGATAATGGTATAGGAAATGTATACGAGGATGAATCTTTTTGGTGATTTTGGGAGGTTGCCCAAAAGACCTAAAATGATAATTATTACTGTTGTACTCATCGACGATCACTGGTTATTGCAAAATCTTTTGAGCGCAAGGTGGAACCGAACCTTGCCGGCGATGCTGAACTCGTTGGCAGCGCACCGGACCACTACATCATAGTAGTCGCTGAACGATCTGTCGCAATCTGCGATAGTTGTATAATAATAGCGTACTTGTTGGCATGATCAGAGTGTATTGATAAATTAAAGATGCCACATAGGATAACGAAAGGTTCAAAAAGAGCAGGATGGACACTTCAAGCATGACATAGTTCCATTTAGAGTCAAGTCGGGATGGTCCCAAGGAAAAAGCACAGATTATGCCATCAAAAAATACTGGTACTGGCAACCATACTCCGAACAATAGGACATATAGGAAACTGAAATTATTTACTATGACCATACACATGTAGAGAGGAGTTTTGTACGTGAGGGATCTTATGCCACTTTTTACGTGGGGATGACCCATGGAAACTTTATATTCGGAGCGGAATTCGAACCCGAGCCTATAAACTGCAAATCTGTCACTTTAGCCACTTGGCCATGAGCTCGGGATGGGAAACCCCATGTTATGGTATTTGTTCTACTCATCTCGTCGAGATGACTCGAATGACTTGTTTTTAAAATTTCCTCCAATTTTAGCAAAAAACCGCCGTGCCCCTCGCATACCATTCCTATCCTTTCAGAGGAGGGTGTTATATGGGAGAGGGGTATTTATTTTGGGTTTGGAGACAAGTTAGCCCCGAGGATAAGTTAGTCCCATGTAAAAGTTAGTCCCTGAGTGACAAGTTAGCCCCAGCTTGACAAGTTAGTCCCAAGGATGATAAGTTAGTCCCGCTATGTACGGGGATAGTCAAAACAGCTATGGATGGGCTAGTGATAGTCAAAACATCTATGGTTCGAATGGGGGATAGTCAAAACAGCTATGGCGGTGGCTGGAGATAGGCATAATTTACTACATAACTACCTTGTTATCTTACTACTACCTTGACACCAACCTAAGATGATAAGGTAGTAAATTATGTCTATTCCCAGCCACCGCCATAGCTGTTTTGACTATCCCCATCCGAACTATAGATGTTTGACTATCCCTATCCCATCTATAGCTGTTTTGACTATCCCCGTACATAGCAGGATTAACTTATCATCCTTGGGACTAACTTTTCCTCGGGACTAACCTGTCACCCAAAGTTATTTGGGGCTCGTCAGCGAGGAGGTGCAGATCTGGATCCCCTCTCGATGTATGCCTATGAAAAACAGCAATCAAACCAACCCTGTAATAACATTGTTCATCAACAACCATTTGTATGTTTTCATCTCTTGTGGTGATTTCCATACCAACATATAAACCATCAATGGGAACAACAAAATTGTTATCACAGCGACAGTCCTCACATAATTCGAATAAATCCCACAAATATACAGAAAAGTGTCATCATAGTCTGGTATAGTCCTATTCGAGCTAGGCTGTTGTTTGTACTCGGAATTCTCATTGCCCCAAGAAGAACCGTAGCTTGATGAAAAGGAATTATAACTTTGGACATCATTAGTCGGCATCGCGCTTATTAAAAATATAGTCTGATTTACGAAGAGTGTCTAAAAAAGTTTAATTCGATAGGTTAGGAATTCGTTCACTTGACTATCATTCATTACTTTTCCCGGAAAAGTCTTTAGGGGGCAATCGTATAGCCAAGGGGGGGGGGCAATTCCCTCCCTCTGTCTCCGTTCCTGAAAAATTTTGAAAATTTTCCTAACGGTTCCCCTTATGTTTTTGGCCAAAATTTTCGAAAATTTTTTACTAAAAATGTCTATTTTTCACTAAAAATACCATTTTTCGTCAAAAATAGCTATTTTTGCCCAAAAATGCCGTTTTAAGCCATTTTTGCCCAAAAATGACAGTTTTTTTTTGCCATTTTTGATCAAAAAATTCTTTTTTTGCAAAATCGAATTACAGTATCACCCCTCACCCTTACCTGATAAATTTTTTCGTAAAAATGTTCATTTTTTCAAAATTCAACTACAGTACCGCCCCCCTCTATGCTTGGGGGTCTGGCTACGCTACTTGGGGGCTCAAAAATTCGATTTTTTCGCGATACACGTGAACAATAACCGTATCCACATGACTAACATGAGTCCTAGTATACGTTATATAACTAATAACTTAACAGAAATTTTTACATCTCATGACAAATAATATGATTTGCGCCAACTAGTTTTAAATAAATATTATCCCATTTATACCAGGTGAGAAAATTAAGCCAAAATTAAAAACAGCAAACAGGTTATTTGCTACTGTAAATTAGCTTATCGGGAGTAATTATGGCCCTAATAAAGTCCGTTTCCGCCAATGGGGAAAAAAGTTCGGGGCGATAATCAAGTGGTCCAAGGCGCCGTCAGTCCGATCTGGCAAGTTAAACAAAGTTGGGTCCATAAGTTCGATCCCGCTAGTGCAAAAATTTTTTGCTCCATCTTTTGTAAAAGAATTTTTTTGAAAATCAAAAATTTTGCACTAGCGGGATCGAACCTGTGGACCCAACTTTGCTTAACTTGCCAGATCAGACTGGCGACGCCTTGGACTACCTGATCATCGTTCCCGGACTTCCCATTGGCGGCGGAAACGGACTTTAACAAGTTTGTAGGGGATTGTAAACTGCTGTTCTTGCCGGGCGTGGCCACACTCGAGACTTTTTATTTGAGGACTTCTTCTGAGAGGACTAAACATTTGGGGAATTTAATTTAAGGCCGAACATTCGAGGCTCATAATTTGAGGATAAGTTTTTGAGGACTATACACTTGTGGACTCAATTTTTTAGGACGCTACATTTGAGGCCCAACATATGAGGCTCAACATTTGAAGTCTATACACTTGGGGACTCAATTTTTAAGGACACTACATTTGAGGCTTTTAATCGGGTTTTATAATAAAAAACAGAAAATATGATTTTTTAAAATATAAAATACAGGAAATTATGGACCTTAAATGTAGCGTCCTAAAAAATTGAGTCCTCAATTATATAGACCTCAATGTTGGGCCTCAAATGTAGTGTCCTCAAAAAAAACATTCTCAAAAGCTTGTCCTCAAATTCCGAGCCTCAAATGTTCAGCCTCATCTGTCTTGCCTTCAAATAAAAGGCCTCATCGAAAAAAACCTCAAATAAATAGCCTCAAGCGTGGCCACGCCTCTTGCCGATACTTCGAAGGGGAAAACAAAAATTCGATTTTTTTCGCGGTCCACGTGAACCATAACGCTATCTACTTGACTAACATGAGTCCTAGTATGCTTTATATAAATAACAATTTAACAAAAAATTTTACATCTCATAACAAATAATATGTTTGCGTCAACTAGCTTTATATGAAATAAATATTATCGCATTTATACCAGCTGAGGAAATTAAGCAAAAATTAAACACAGTAAACAGACGATTTGCTGCTATAAATTACTTATCGAAAATAATTATGGCCCTAATAACAAGTTTGTTTTTGTGCTGTTCTTGTCAATACTTCAGGGTGATCCAGTGAAATATTGGGTTGATACAAAAGTACATTCGCCATAAATTACTTAATATATTCCCAGAAATACGTTTTAAACAAAAAAAATTTCAATATTAGGCAAGAGTGTATGTTGCATACGATCAAATCGGTCTTTTTGAAAGTAATTCATGTTTTCGTGTTAAAATCTAGACTTTTCAAAAAATGGGTCGTCAAAAATGATAATCTTACATTTTAAAATGTTGATATATGGCTATAGAAGTCAATTGTTGAGGAAATTTTAGACCTTACTAGGGGTTTTCTAGGTGCTGAACACGAATTTGCAATTATTTTTTGCCCTATCTTGGTATTATGATAAAAAATGGTTTATACAGGGTGTGTCAGATGAACTTGGACACTTAATCATTTCAGCTTTTACCGGTCTATTCAATTATATTTTATAGCCGAAAGGCCGTGAGCTCTTTCTTTACGTTTCTGCTTAGCTGGTGCTTCCAATTTCTGGCGCTTCAGGTATTTGTAAGGCTTCTTCCGAAGATCTTCGCGGAGGATTCGATGAGCCGACTTGCGCGAAATTCCCAACTTCTTTGCCAGTTTTCGAGTTGAGTTAACTTTGGACGATGGGTTGCGCTGGATCATTTCCTGGGCATGCTGGATGTTTTTCCGATTTCGAGCGCTTTTTTCAGGCCTTCCTTTCGGTTTATTCTTATGGCTCCCAGTTTCTTCGTAACGCTTGATATGGTATTGAACCGTCGATTTTGGAACATCAAGAAGTTTCTCTATTTCCCTCACCGATTTGCCTTTTTCATGGAGCTTAATGATCGCGGGTCGCATTTCTGTCATTTTTGCCTATAAATAGACCGTTTTAAATCGAAATGCACAAGACAAATTCAAAAGAGTACGATAAAAGCTGAAATGATTAAGTGTCCAAGTTCATCTGACACACCCTGTACTACTATGCCTTTTTATGGGTATACCCCTCACGTGGGTAACTTCCAGTGATCAAAATCAAAAATTTCTTCAATTCGAATTCCCATGTCGAAAATCCCTGAATATAAAAATTCAGATGATTTGAAAAATCTTTTGGAATTTCCTTCCTTTGGAAACTTTGGACAAATCCTTTCGGTCACTATGTATAATGGAGTTTATGCTTAATTCTATTCAAAAACACTAAATTTGTCTCAAAATAGACTTCACCAAGCGTGGGAATGGGCCAGGTGCTAATTTCAAGAATAATTGTAAGTCGTTGAAAGCTCTTGAAAATTAATCTTTGTTGCAGGAGAAATTATCAGGGGGGCAAAAGTTCGGAGACACTTTCCCCAAGCGATTTCTCGAAGAGGAAAAAAGCTTGGGATATAATTTTTTATTATAGTGCTCCATCGCTGTAGATTGGGTCCTGCTAAAAAAATTTTAAATCGCTCATGTTTTCGCTTCAAAAAATATTTTTTCAAAAAAGCCTAAAAATAGTGGAAAATGGTTATTTTCAAACTTCTTTTAAAAATAGAAAAAGAATACAAATCAAATAATTTTTTTATAGTTTTGTTAAGCATTATTGGAAGTATAATACACAAAAAATTTCAGCCGAATCTCTTTTCTGAAGCGAAAAAAATGGTTATGAAGCAAAAGTGTCCCCAAACTTTTGCACCCCTGATAAGATTTGTTGCCAGAAAAATAATTTCAATGTTTACAAATTTACAAAAATATTGTTAGAACTATTCAAGCGCCGCGGGCTCCGCTATGCCCGCGAAGTTCATAAGATCAAGATCATCTTCTAATCTTAACATGTTTTATCGGTTATCCCTGCTCTACCCCAGGTCCATCGACTAAGATCAAGTTCGAAAAAGTGCAAAAAGAAGAAGGCTTAATGGAAATGAAAAAGAAGCACTAAATATGAAATTTTCAACTTACAAGGGACCTTGAAGGTCTGAGAAACTCAGATTTTTTGAGACCTAGCTCAAAAGTTAGGAAAAGATGTGGAAAAAACGAATATAATAGTCGCTTGATTGATTGGATATAAGTATATGGGGTCATAAAGTTGCAAAATTGTTCGATTTTTACTTTGCGCAAAAAAATTGGTTCCAAGCAGGATTCGAATTACGACCTTGTGGCCACGAAGCCGAAGCGTTGTCACTGCACCACCGAGGCTTGTTATTGAGAAACTTTTTTCTATGACCCCATAGCTTAAAAAATTTATATCCAATCAATCAAGCGATTATTATTATATTCGTATTTTTCACATTTTTTCCTAACTTTTGAGCTAGATCTCGAAAAAAATCTGAGTTTCTCAGATCTTGAAGGTCCCTTGTTAGTGCAATTTTGTTATTTTTTGTAAAAAATTTTGATTTTAAAGAAGAGATGTTAAAGGACCAGTGCAACAGAAAATCGATTTTCTGGAAATAAGCCTATCATGTAGAACTGCGTTCACTGATCATTTTTTATTTTTACAATAGGGCGTAGACCTCATTTTCATGGAGAAAAATTGAGGTGGCTGGGGAACTGTCCCCAGGGGGATCGAACTATCCACCTCTGGAGGCAAAATCAGCGACTTACCAATGCGCTAAAGAGTACGTATGATTCGATTATCTTCAATTTCGCTATGATTTATCAAATTTTAATTGTCCCCAGTCACCTCACTTTTTTGCAATTTTCTTCATGAAAATGAGGTCTACGCCCTATGGTGTAAAAATAAAAAATGATCAGTGAACACAGTTCTACATGATAGGCTTATTTTCAGAAAATCAATTTTTCTGTTGCACTGGTCCTTTAATTTTTAAATAGCTAAAAAATGATACAACGTTACGCTTTTCACAACGTTACACTTTCTTGATTTTTCTTCATTGTTGTGTTTTAATCTAAAATATGTTCGAATAATCAATATTTTTGTGCATGAATAAAACTACACTATACCACTACAAAATTCGTACCCTGAATGATATTTGATGCGTTTTCCACACGTTTTCCCCTATCAGTCAACTGTATAAAAGTCCAGATATGAAGAGACCTAAGGGTGATTTTGTAACTTGTTTACAAGTGTGGAATGACTTATAAGTGCCGGATGCTTGTTTATTCTAAGTTTTGCTTTTTTTAAATGATCATAGTTAGAAAATAAGAGTGTCAAAAACCAGCTGTAGCCTTATCAAACAGTTCTCGATTTCGATGTTTAGTGTGTCTGTGTATTGTTATCATTTATAAAGAATGCATTTATTAAGAATTAGCTATAAGGCTGACTAAAAGAATTGTGTTGCTCAAATGATACAAGAAGATCACCCCTCTCTTTTCCTGAAGCCTTTTTTGAAAAACGGATATTTTTGGAAAAAATTTAAGGTACAGGTGCATACCTGGACAAGGGATCCCTTCATAAAAGATTCGCGTTTGCTTCTTCACCCTCTCCTACCTACGGGAGAACAAAATGAAAAAAAAAGTTCCGCAGGAACATTTTTTCATGGCCAAATTGTTAGAACTCTACGCTTGCATATTAAGGTCGTGGGCTTGAGTTCCGCTTGCGCCCATTTGTTTTTAACTTTTTGCCATTTTAAATTGTCTAAAAAGAAATTTTTATAACTAGCTAACATCTAAATTATCAAATTTGAAAATACTTTTGAGTTATTGAAACGAAAACATGAATCAGGAAATCAGGGGTTTCGCTTCAATACACAAAACCATATTCAAATTCAATAAATGATGTCATTTTATTTGTCTCGACGAGTTATAAAAAATGCCGCAATTTTTTAATTTGCAAAAAAGTTAAAAACAAATGGACGCAAGTGGGACTCAAACCGGACTCGAGATTGATTGGATATAAATTTTTGAGCTATGGGGTCATAAAAAAGATGTTTCTCCATCAACAAGCCTCGATGGTGCAGTGATAAAGCAGCGGCTTCGTGGCTACAAAGGGGCAGGTTCGAGTTCACTTGGAGCCAAATTTGGTACTACTAAGCCCCACTCCTTATGCCTACGCCACTGCTTGGGAGTGAGGCTCGGAAGCTTAGTGTCCAATTTATATCGAAAAAACGCTTTGATCATCACAGAGCAAAAATTTCATTTTTTTCTATAATGTGGGAGGGGGAGTGATCTCCTCAGCTAGGCCGTTGATGGATCTTTTTATATTTTTCCACCGCGCTTAAAACATTATAATCGGGTTTTTATGTTTTTCAGTATAATAATTTTGATTTTAGGTAATTTTGATTATTTATTATCTTAAAAATGTCTGCTGAACCCCATGTTGAAAATCCCCCACTTGATTGGCAACATGAAGGACATATCCTCTCTGCTGAACAAAAGAAGTTTTATCGCGAAAATGGTTATATTGTAATCAAAAATTGCGTTCCAAAATACGAGCTTGAAAAATACAGGTATACAATTATGAAAATTATGGAGCTAGGTTACTTGGGGGGGGGCCATTTAACATGACCCAAAATTCCAACGTCAAGGCCAAGGCTAAGACCAAAGCTAAGGCCATGGACTTAGTTTTGGCCTTGGCCTTAGCCTTGGCATTAGCCTTGGCTTTAGCTTTGGCATTAGCCTTGGCGTTGGTCTTAGCCTTGGCTTTGGACTTAGCTTTGGTCTTAACCTTGTCCTTAGCCTTGGCATTAGCTTTGGCCTTAGCCTTGACGTTGGAATTTTGGGTCATGTTAAGTGGCCCCCCCCCAAGTAACCTAGCTCCAAAATTATTTATTTTCCTAATTTTGTGTGCATAGCCAGGTGGCTAGAGTGCTGTTCTTTCAGTCGAATAACCCAGGTTCGAATATCAACCCGTCCCATAAGTTTTTGATTTTTGAAAAATTTATCAGCCATTTTTAGAAAAAAATTTTCAGGTCCCAAATTCATATATAATATGAGTATTTTAGACAACGTTTTCAAGATTTATGTGAAGGCAAAAATGTACTCCGAGATATGACTGTCATGAAGGATATTTCTATAGCAAATTCCGAATATGTTCAAGGAGAAAAAGCTGTGACAAAAGTCCAAGATTTTAACAGAGACCCAGTCTTATTCGACTATTGCAAATATCCGGCAGTAAGACAATCAAGTTTTCGCTTCAATAAACAAAAAAACGATTTTAGGTAGTTGATGTAGTCAAAGACTTGATCGGTACACCCAAATCGAATTTAGTCGCAATGCACACTATGTTGATCAACAAGCCACCCGATTCGGGCAAGCTTACTTCCAGACATCCAATGCATCAAGATCTACACTATTTTCCTTTCCGTCCAGCTGATTATATTTGTTGTGCTTGGACGGCTATGGAATGGATTCACCGAGGAAATGGATGCCTTGTTGTTGTCCCAGGGTCTCATCGAGATCCTGGACGGCTTTTGGAGCATGAGTATCCCAAATGGGAGGTTAGTTTAATGTTTAAAATTTCATATTTTTTTCACCAAAAATGACCAAAATCTTCCATTTACTTAAAATGATCAAAATTGTCCATTTTTTTTATCAAAAATTTCCATTTGTTTCACGAAAAAAATGAAAATTCTATAAGACGAATAAAATCAAATCAAAATTATACAATTCGAACATTATTTTGAGTTATTGAAACAAAAATTCTGATACATGTTTTCGTTTCAATAACCCAAAACAATGTTCAAATTGGATAATTTTGGTGCCATTTGATTCGTCTCATTGATCCACTTTAATTTTGTGGTTATTTTTCCTATTTTTGCAGCCATAACGCTTGTTTATCAAAAAATGAAATTTTTCAGGGCGGTGTAAACAAAGCCTATTATGGAATCCAAAACTATGACTCATCTATGCCTCGATTACATGTTGAAATGCAAGCTGGCGACACCGTTTTCTTCCACCCTCTACTAATCCATGGATCTGGAGCAAATCGAACTGATGGCAAGTTTTCGTTTCAATACGAAATAAAAAAAAATCAAATTTTTAGGCTTCCGTAAAGCCATTTCTTGCCATTATGCCAATGATGATGTTTGCCGGTATGTAAATATTGAAGGAACTATGCAAGAGGAGGCTTCACGAGAAATTATTGAGATTGCAAAAAAGCGGTTGCGTAAATTTGGACAAGCAGATGATGTGGATCTTAATTTTTCAGTAGATAGTTCAAAATTTTAAGTTTTTAAAATTTTAATTTTTAGGATCTTTGGCGTGTCCGGGCTCGAGCTGTGAATGGAAAGAGAGCGAATTTGTAGCTTGCTGGATATGATAATTTTGATACTTTTTATGACATTTATTTGGGTATAATAAAACTTAACTTATCACGTAACAGATTTGTCCAAAAATTATAAAATTCAAACTTTTCTTGGGTGTCCCAGGATTTCACCGACTTTTAGTTTGACCGATCAAGTCTTTTCACCGACTTTTTTTTCACCAACTAGCATTTCACCGACTTTTTTTCACCGACCTTCATTTCACCGACCACTCTTTTTACCGACTAGTAATTTGACCGATCGTCATGGCCTTAGACCATAGGGTTAGGCTCAGGACTTAAGGCTTAAGAGACGATATCTTGAAGGTTCGAGCCTAAGTGGCCGTAGTTTAAAAAGCTCGGCTGCCATCCAAATTGAATTTATTTAGTAAGATTAACGCATGGGAAAGTTTTTAAAAGTCATTTCGTGTCAAAATTCGAAATCCCATTATTCAAAACCATGTCCGAAGCTCAATACCATCGGTTTTACGTGTATTTTTTGAATTTTCTAACCTGTCTAAAACACCCTAGATAATTTTTTTTGGCTAAAATTTCTATCTGGACGATGTATTCCAATATGGAGAACATTTCTAGTGTGGTTTTGAAAAAATCCGAGAAAAAAATTTTTTTTTCGACCCTCTACTACGGCCACCATGAAAAAAGGCTCAAAAAATCGAAATTTCTCAGATTTTTTTGAAACTATACTAGAAATGTTTTCCATATTGGAATACATTGGCCAGATAGAAATTTTAGCCGAAAAAAATTATCTAGGGTGTTTTAGACAGGTTAGAAAATTCAAAAAATACACGTAAAACCGATGGTATTGAGCTTCGGACATGGTTTTGAATAATGGGATTTCGAATTTTGGCACGAAATGACTTTTAAAAACTTTCCCATGCGTTAATCTTACTAAATAAATTCAATTTGGATGGCAGCCAAGCCGTTTAACACTAGGTTCGAACTTTCGAGATATCGTCTCTTAAGCCTTAGGCTCAGGCCTAGGCTTATCCTTAGGCCTTAGGCATAGGATTGGGCATTAGATTTAATGCTTAGACTCAGGCCTTAGACCTAGGCTTAAGGCTTAGGCCTTGGGCTTAGGCCTTTGGGCTCAGGCCCTTGGCCTAGGCTAGGCCATAGGCTTAGGCATTAGGAAGAAGGCTTAGACCTTAGGCTAAAGGTCTAAGCCTAAAGCAAATGTCTAGGTCTAAGGTCTTAGGCCTATTTTATCCTTAGGCTTTAAGCTAAGGCCTTAGACATAGGAATTCTTAAACTTTTCTAATTAAATAGAAATAATGGTCGATGAAAAAAAGTCGGTGAAAAAAAAGTCGGTGAAATACAAGAAAGACTTGGTCGGTGAAATGAAAAGTCGGCGAAATCCTGTGGAACCCTTTTCTTGTTATCTTGTTTTTTGACCCAAAAAATGAAAAAATAGAAAAAACTGAGTAAATGTCAAAATACTTAGAAAGTTTTTTAACACTCAACAGGTCAGGGGTGCTAAAAACGGTTTTTAGGGTAATTTTACATGCCGAACAAAATGCCGAAAAATTTTTTAAAAAAAATTTCCCTGAGGAGTGTCTAAGACCCCATCTTTGAGTGTGCTTCAATAAAATTAAATGATGTTTTATAAAGGCCATAACTCTTAATAGGGATTGAATTGAGAGCTCGTTAACCACTCAAAATAAAGATGATGATCTGCCATACAACTTTAGATACCTATATCAAATTTTAGCTTCAATAAAAAGTTTGACGGTTGCGATGGTTTTCAACCAAAAAATTTTCAGTTGAAATGACCTCTCGCGAACGAAATTTGATCGTGTAGAAACAAAGTTATTGCCATTTTTATCAAATTTCGGGCAATTGATAAAAGTAGTGTCGGTCGAGTTGGTAAATGTAGTGTCGGTAGTGCAATATCTTTTGATAGAAAAAATAGAGCGTTTGAAATTGTTCATGTTTTCGTTGTAATACACAAACTTTTAAAAATTTTTTGTGGAAAAATCGATTTTTGCATCACTACTGGATACGCCACTAGCTGGTTGAGATAAAATTTATTTAAGAGTTATGATATTTATAAACAAATTTATTTTTTGATTCCAACTATTCGGCTTTTTTATCATTCTATTCATCCTCTTCGTCTTCATCCCAAGTTTCTTCTTCGTCCTCATCTGTTTCCTCTTCTGAACTTGACTCCACTTCATCTTCACTTTCATCATTCGACGGTTCCAAATAAGAAATTATGTCTTCCGATTCGCCTTCTCTGTAGATGATAAACTCTACACCGCTTAGGCGCCATGATTCTCCCAAGAATTTTTCTTTGACTTCATTAGCAATTACAACACGAAGTACCCAGTGATCATCACGAGTCACGTCATAAACTTTATACCGATGAGATTGCACAATGGGAACGTTGGGATGTTGAGAAAAATAATTCACCGCTTTTCGAATAACTCGTCTAGGCATCCAAGCACGGTAGTCTTGTTCGAAATAAACGTTTGTAAAGATGCGTTGAGGATTGTCGATGGTAAGAAAGCGCTAAAAAATAAAAGTTAAAAATATTTAAATTCGTTTGATAGATAGTGCCGTATGCATGAGGGGGGGGGGTCTCCTCAGAACGGAAAAATGAAACATTTTCCCAATAATCAATGTTGTTGTCTAAAATTTTTGAAAAATTTGTTTAGAAAATTATAATGCAGTTCATGAAAGTTGTAAAAAAAGCGCTTCAGAAATGCGCGCAATCGATCCCCGCACAAATTTACCCTATATGAGTCCTTTTTAGAAAAAAATTTTCCGATCCAAAAATCATGTAAAAAGTCGCAAAATTTTTCGACCAACTCAATATTTCATACCTCACAAAACTTCGGCACTAAATCCTCATGCTCTTCATACAGGTTATCATAAATAGAAATTTTGTCTCGAGAACCAGGCTCGGCTTTCGGATCAGCGAGAAAATTCACCCACAAATCAGTCGTGACCTTTCCTTGATAAAATTTCTCATTTTGAAAGTAATGTCCAATGTGAATTTTCAATTTTTTTATGGTGTTAACATGAAGCAGACTTGGATTGTATACAAACAAGAGTGGCATGCTTTCGTCTGGATAGCGTTCAGACTCACCAATATCAACTTCAGCGGCATTTACGAATTCGGTGAAGAAGCGAGGCTCGACTTCAGCTATCATGTTGATGAGTTGTTTTTCATCGTCTGGCAAGCGGATACTGAGATTTTGGACAACAAGAGGACCACCACTGAGATTGGCTTTTTCTAAAAAATTTTAATATTTATTTTAAAAAAAAGTTAATAAATCAAGTGAGATCAGTGACGTAGACAGAGGGGGCCTTTCAAAATGGAAAAAATGAAAATTTTTTCCTAATAGTCCCTCTTATGTTTTTGCCCAAAAATTCTAAAGAATCTCTATTATTTTTTACCAAAAATAATCAAATTTTCAATAAAAATGTACAAAATTTTCCGTTTTTCAACAAATTCATTATTTTTACTTCAAGCGTGTTAGAAGACTTTAAAGGGGGCGTGCACGCCCAGTCCGTATCCAAGCAAAAAATTTTTTCTTAGTTGAACCATCAAATACTTGATTTCTGTGATAGTTTTAGGTTGAAAAATCGATATCAAATGCGGCTGGCTTGCAAAAAATTTTTATGACCCCCTATCGGGGGCGGTGGTGGAAACATGTAACATGTTTTTGAAAACATGTAACATGTTTTCACTTTTTGTCGAAACTTGCTACATATGATAGCTCATCTTGTAGATCTTGGCCTAA
>OZJO01024060.1:0-30827 GCA_900406225.1 Acrobeloides nanus | reverse complement strand
CCTTTGTAAACTTGGTTATAGTTGTTGGGCATGGAGTGTAGAACACGAATATACCCCGTGTTACCAGTAAGAGTGGGAGTCCCTGTGGAGATATGGCATGAAGAGGACACATTCCTCAACCCCCTAAGGTTAAGGACCCCACATTCATCCTAGTTGATCTCTGGCTATACAAAGCCTATAGGCTTTGTATAGCCAGAGATCAACTAGGATGAATGTGGGGTCCTTAACCTTAGGGGGTTGAGGAATGTGTCCTCTTCATGCCATATCTCCACAGGGACTCCCACTCTTACTGGTAACACGGGGTATATTCGTGTTCTACACTCCATGCCCAACAACTATAACCAAGTTTACAAAGGACGTCCGGCGGACCTGATATTGATTAGCAAGATGAAACTTTCTCTCTTCTCGAACGTATGTACAAGTTATAATGAAAAATATTAACTTTCTTATGGCTGGAAGCTGACCTTGATCATGAGTGGTAAAGGCGTAACGTAGCGGCGCTTAACTCGTTTTATCTAAACCTTAAACAGGTGTAAATCTTGCGCAAAATCCATCACGAGTGGAAACTCATAAACCATAAACAAACTTTACGAATTTTATAGCAATCTGCTATTACTGGTAGTACATTCCATAGTCGACTTTTGATCTCATGTTACATCACGTGAAAAATTGCCAACCACTCCAAATAAATTAGAAAAATAAACATCTGTAACACCATTATCGTCAAGGAGTACTAATTCTCGAAACGAATTTTTGCTTTTTCTCGATAATTAATTAAATTTAAATAAAGTGCAGCAAATCTACTATTACTGGTATCACACTCCGTAGTCGACTAAAGATCCCATGTTACAAAGTATACATGGAAAATTACCAACCGCTCCAAATAAGGTTATAAATTGGAAAAATAAACATCTGTTAACACCATTAACATCAAAAAGAGTAATAATCAAAACAAAATTTTTCGGGACTTATGTTTTTCTCGATAATTAAAAATCAATTCTAGTTAAAAGAAGCATAAAAAGATCATAATTGGGCAGAAGGGTCCATATTTTCAACAAATTGCGAGAAATAAAGGGAGAAATTCAACAATTTAGCTAACCCCCTAGTAGAGGTTCAAAATGACCATTTTCCACCAAAAATAACCAATATTTTTTATTAAAAAAGAACGCCAAGATTTTTGCGAGGGATAATGGGGCAAACATGAATCTGGGGGTCCATTTCTATGATATAAAAAAGATTTAGATGGACAATGCTATGTCTATGCTGCATCAACTGTAAAAGAACTTTATACTCCATTAAAAACGGAGCATAATACAATTTATCATCAGCCAAATTCCACCAATACCAGTGTCGGTATTAATTCAAAATATATCAAAGTCAAAGCTATTAGCTGCTTTGGCTGCAAAAATATTCGAAATGTAAAATGTTTTGGTCAAGCTAAACAAGGTACTTTTGAAGAAGAATATAATATTCCTATTGTGGTTTTTCGTGGCGGTAGCCTACTTCATCAATGGACAGTTTATCCAAATGGAACATTTCGTCCAATGAACAATTCATCCGATAGGACATTTAATCCAATGAGATTCGTATCACGAGGACACTTCATCCAATAGACAAAAAGTCCATTGGATGAAGTGTCCTGTTTGGATGAAGTATCCCAATTGGAAAGTCTGTTCATTGGATGAGGTGGTCTGTCCATTGGATGAGCTCTTTTAGTATGCACTCCGCCAGAAAACTCTGCTCTTTGAGGCATATTCGGATTTTTTGACCGGGTTTTGGACAAAGATCTACTTTTTTGACCTTGATACAGGGATTTTTGTCAAGGACAGTTATTGAAAAAGTTGTAGCCTAGAGTCCGATGAAAATTTCGGTATATTGGTTTTAGCTATTTGGTGGCGATTTGATTGAGTTATGGCCATTTTATTCATGGAATATTGTCATTATTTGTGTTTTCAATATGGTATATACACTTTATGGTATTTTGGCTAAAGTTCGCTTGGATTTTTTCCAAAATGGTATTATTTGAGAGATTAACTGTAGGGGAGTATTATAGCGCTAAAAAAATTGTGGGACGAATCTCTCTGAAGATATGTGATTTTTTCAAGATGTAGTTCTTTATGTACCTTATAATCCTTATAATAATATATAAAGAACCACATCTTGAAAAATCACATATCTTCAGAGAGATTCGTCCCACAATTTTTTTAACGCTATAATACTCCCCTACAGTTGATCTCTCAAATAATACCATTTTGGAAAAAATCCAAGCGAACTTTAGCCAAAATACCATAAAGTGTATATACCATATTGAAAACACAAATAATGACAATATTCCATGAATAAAATGGCCATAACTCAATCAAATCGCCACCAAATAGCTAAAACCAATATACCGACATTTTCATCGGACTCTAGGCTACAACTTTTTCAATAACTGTCCTTGACAAAAATCCCTGTATCAAGGTCAAAAAAGTAGATCTTTGTCCAAAACCCGGTCAAAAATCAGGATATGCCTCAAAGATTGAAGTATAACCTTTTATTGAAGTGAAAACTTGCTATAGGTGTCTGTATAAAAGTTGTAGGGCAGGTTCTCAAATTTCAGCTGAATGGTCAACGAGCTCTCAATTCAATTCCTACGAGGAGTTATGAGCCTAATAAGGTTTTATTTTGAAAAATGAAATAGAGGTTCAGTAATTCGCATTTTTGACTATATAATACAAGTTTTAGTATTTTTTTTCTTTGTGCGCATCTGAAAGAGCATAAAAAAGTACACTAGAATATACACCTCTCCAAGGTAGTCTTGCGAGTGTTAAAAACAATAAAATCAAGTCAATTATCGTGAAAAAATCATCCTTTTATCATTTTACATTGTAAAGTCTGTTTTTTCTCACAAGTCCATCACTAATTCCCCGACCCCAGTAAGATGACAGGCAACATTAAGTTTTACAGGTCGAGGGTTCGAATCTCCTTAAATAAGTTGGGCCTACAGGTTCGATCCCTGGAGGTGTAAAACTTTTGAAGTTCAAAAAATTCTTTTACAAACAATGGAGCAAAAATTTTTTGCTCCATTGTTCGTAAAAAANCGTTGCTTAACTTGCCAGATCGGACGGGATCGCTCTTTACCGGGGTCGGGGAATTAGTTTGGACTTGTGAGTTAAAACAAACTATAGCGCAGTTGGGTAGATGATGAGCCTTGGCCTGTTAAGATCCGGGTTCAATCCCCGGCATGCCCAATTACTTTTTGCACAAATTTTCTAATTTTTTCGAATTTTAAATTCAATTTTTACCCCTCAAAATCGAACTAGGGTGCAAGTGCGAGGTTTTGTTCAAAATAAAGCGCGGCATGATTCTAGTCGTTCTGCATCGTTGTAGAAAAATTGAGCGTTCCCGAAGCTTGACGATTTTTGACCAAGTACCAATGTATTGTGAGGCAGTTCCGAAGACAGCATGGTCCATGCCGAAAGATTGTAGTTTTTTGAAATAGTTCGGATGATGGAGACGCATAACGAGGAAAATCTGTTTCGAGATCAGGGTTGTCACAAACTCGAAAATTCGAACTCGATAAACTCGAAAACTCGATAAACTCGAACTCGAAAAAATAATTGAGTTTTCGAGTTTTGAGAAGGAGAAGGAGTCATTCACATATCACGTGATCAAATATTTAACATTTTTAGACCCCCTCCGTGATCAAACATGATCACAGGCTTATCTCTCCCTCCACTACCGTGATCATAATCAACTTTTTTCTTTAAAAAGTAGGCATTTTTATGTAAAAATGGAAATTTTTTTCGATTTTGGCTATTTTTTCGATTTTGACCAATTTTTTCGATCTTGGCAATTTTTATTATAAACTATTCATAAATTTTATACAAAAACATAAGGGGGACCATTAGGAAATCACATTACAAATCATTAATTTTTAATGTAAAAAATAAACATACTAAACTCGAACTCGATAAAACTCGATATTTTTGAAACTCGATAAACTCGAACTCGATAAACATTAAACTCGAACTCGATAATTTTTATGAGCCGCGACAACCCTGTTCGAGATATTGGAATAGTCGTTGACCAATTATAAATTTTAGCATAGTTAATATAATCTTTATTCAGTCGACGTTTCGGTGATTTACACCTTTTTCATCACTAAAAAATATACAGGTTAGATAAATGTTAAATCTAAAATTGACAAGAAAAGAAACAAATTGATGTTTTTTGTGTTGGGAGAACAAAGAAGTTAAAAAGGCTAACAGATAAAACTGCAAATCATGACCATTCCAACGACACCTCGATGAAAAAAATGGATTTAACTCTCTGAGATAAAATGATTTAAAATCTCAGAAGGCTTTTTGAACACCATGTACTATTTTAATTTAGACCATGGCTGCCATAATCGATGTATTGAAGCGAAAATCGGATTTTTATGAGAAAATCGTAGATTCAAAAAAAATTTTTTCGATTTTTCGGAAAATCGACTTTGTCGATTTTTGAGCTTTTTGACCCAACAAGGGGTGAGATCAAAAAATTTTTCGACTAAAAATCGTCTTCAAACTCACATATGTGCTATCCAAATATGTATATTTCATTTTAAAATTCTTTAAACTGTAGATTTTGAAAATTTTTTTGACGATAAAATTTGACCATGAGTGGTCATTTCAATCTGAAATTTTATGAAGTACAACTTTCTAGAACATCACTTTCCCCAGAAAAATTCTAGTTTATTTTTATGGTCGGCTCGATACCTATATTAATTTTATGTTAATGTTATATTACTAGTATCACACTCACACGTGTATAACCCCCCTCCCTCCGAATTTCGGGGAGGGGGTCGCCCACAGGCCAAAATGAGTTTCGCCCGCAAATTTTGCGTGCGAGACTCATTTCGCCCACAGAACGTCAAATTTCGGGGGTGTCTGTACACATGTGATCACACGTCGTTTTTTTTAACTTTTGATACCTTGTTACAAAGTACATAAGGAAAGTTGCCAACCACTCCAAATATGGTTATAAATTGGAAAAATAAACATCTGTTAACACCATTAACGTCAAAGAGACTAATTCTCGAAACACTTATTTTTCGGAGCTTATATTTTTCTCGATAATTAAAAACTTTAAAAAAAGTTTTAATGTAACATTTCTTCATAAAAAGAGTTTATTATTGAACAAAGTTTTATTAAAAGCTCTATACCAGTAGAGCTGAATAAACGATTTTAAATTATTGTTCATTTTATTTTAAAATGAATATTCTGTGTTTAACTTTGATTAATTCAACTTTTAGTATCCTTTTTTGAATTTATCGCACCTGGTAATAAATTCGACACTTTTACATAATCCAAAATATTTAGATTGTACACCATTGTGCTACCGAGAACTACAACTGATGCCCGTTAATTGGTTAATACTTGACGTAGCTTATCACCTATCGGTAATCTCTACGTCCGTCTTGTACCGTTAATCGGTCGGATGGCACACATGTGTTATCACAGTGTGAGTAGTGGAAAATACTCCGTCAAGTATTCACCAATTAACGAGCATCAGCTGCAGGTCTCGGTATAGCCTGTTTAAAAAAGAGTTACTATAGAAACTTCCCGATCCCAGTTATGAGTGATTTCATCCTGGGGTAATTTTATACGTGGAATCGATTGCGCGCATTCCCGAATTATGGAAACGCTTTCTTGACCCTGATTCAGGGAAGGTGATGGGTGTATTGAAGCGAAAAACAAACGTTTTCTGAGTTTTATGAGAAAATAGTCGATTCTTAGGTTGTTCTAACCGGAAAATCAATTGTGCACACTCCCGAACCGTGAAAACGCTTTCTTGACCTTGATTCATGAAAGGGATCGGTGTTTTAAAGTGAAAATCAATTTTTTTGCTTTAAAAATATCAATTTTCGCGAAAGGTTTTTTCCCATAAACAGGGTCAAGGAAGCGTTTTCACAATTCGGGAATGCGTGCAATCGATTCCACACATAAAATTACGACTAGGCAAAAATTCTTATCTGTTTTTGGACACTGCAAAAGGAATTGGTTCCTGCGGGATCGAACCTGCAGGCCCAAGTTGCTTAACTTGCCAGATCGGATGAAATCGCTCATAACTGGAATCAGGAAGTTTTGTATAGTATCTCTTTTTGAAACAGGCTACAGCACAATGGTAGTTCACTTAGACGGTAGCCAGGAGGTCCGGGTTCGAGTTCCGGTCGGGTCCGAAAACTTTTGCATAATTTAAAAATTCCCAATCTTTTTTTATACGAAAAAACTTAAGGATTTTCTTCATAACAGAAATGTTTCCACAAAAAGTGATGTTCTACAAAGTTGTTCCTGAGATTACGCCGAACAACTTTGGAGAACATCACTTTTTGTGAAAAAAGATTATTTTTCGTACAAAAAAATAATTTCCCTTTATAGTAATATGCGAAATAGAGATGAATAATCCATTTTAAATATTGGCATTTTTTATAAATATGAATATTCTGTGTTTAATTTTGATAATTAGTCTTTTAGTCTCCTTCTTCAGTTTTATTTCACCAGGTAAAAAAATTTGTTTACAGGGTATCCCAAAAAGTGGAATTTTTGTGATTTTTTCATGAATTTTGGACCTGCAAATTTTGTTTCTAAAAATGGACGATGGACGGTTGTTCTTTTTAACGGTTATTCTTCGATCGATTGTTCCTTTCGACCGGATTTTCCTTGACCTAAGTGAGGTATAGGTAAAATTACTTGAAAATTATTTGTTACCAAATGATTTTTGCCTATAATCCACTTTGAGCATAGTGATTTTTTATTTTTTTTAAATAATAATACCAGTTCGAAACAACCGGTTGAAGAACAAAAGAACAATCGTTTACCTCTAAAAATGACCCGTATAGGGATAATTTGATGCGGGAAATCGGTTTCGCACACTCCCGAACCGTGAAAACGCTTCCTTGACCCTGATTCAGGATAGCATATTGATGCGAAAATGGAAAAAATTCGGATTTTGACAGGATGTCCGACTACCTAGAGTTTTTCTATGCGAGAAATCGATTGCACGTGTTTTCGAAACGTGACAATGCTTCCTTACCCCTGATTCATGAAAGGGGTGGGTATATTCAATTAAAAAAGAATCAGTGAAGCGGTATGTTTTTTAAGTTGATCAAAAATCACAATTTACTACTTTATGACCAGGGAAGCGTTTCATGTTTCGAAAACACGCGCAATCGATTTCTCGCATAGAAAAACCCTAGGTAGTCGGATATTCTGCCAAAATCCAATTTTTTTCATTTTCGCATCAATATGCTACCTTGAATCAGGGTCAAGGAAACGTTTTCACAATTCGAGAGTGCGCGCAATCGATTCCTCGCACCAAATTACCCCTAAACGGGTTTTCGAATACCTTCTTAAAATACGACAGGATTTTCGAAACAAAATTTTCGGGTCCAAAATTCATGAAAAAATCACGAAAATTCCACTTTTTTGGGGACACCCTGTACAACTTTACATGAGCAAAAAATATTTAGGATGTATACCTCCTCAAAATATGGCAGGAATGATAGTTGAATACGGTACCTTAAATGGAAATTCACCAGCGTCTGTAAAACCATCTTGTAAGTTTATTGGGAGATCAGAAAATCGTGAACCTTGTTTAATTTTTGCATGCAAATTTTTGAAAAAAATCGGTTTTTTCAATTCGGTACTTTTTAGTTACCCCCTAGAAAAGGTGCCGGATGAGGCCCGGTACAGAGGCATGATCACGTTTAGGCAGACCAAATTTTTATTTAAAAAAACAAAACTTTAGATGAGTGTGATTGTGACATTGGAAAAAAATTCTTTTATCAATCTACCACTGATCAATCTAGAACCCCAACTAAAGCACGTGATGATAATGCGCTGGCATATTTCCTTGACAGTTCTTATCATCAATGTAATGATATTTGTATCTGTTCTATCGAGGGGATTTGTTATACTCAAACTTCATACTATGCTCAGGTGAAATTGGTCCCATTTTGTGAACGTAGGTTTTTACAGATAGCCCCAAAAAATGAGATTTTTGTGTTTTTGGCCAAATTTATCTACAAAAAAAATTCAAAATATCCTATAGGGGGTTTTCTATGTAAGAAATTAATGGCACGCATTGCAGAACTTTGAAAACGATTCCCTTCTATGAAGTAGCAATTTTAGCATTGCTCACGAAAATTAGTTAAAATACCAGTCCAGTAAGTTACACTCATATGAAAAAATGATATATTCGGAAAGATCATGAAAAATGGAGCATTTGTTATTTTTTCGGCATGTTCTGAATCGTTGTAGTTTTTGAGATAATTGCGTTTGAAATTTCGAGTTTGTGTACAAGCTCTTCGTTGTAATACACAAACTTTTTTGAATTTTTTGCGGAAAAATCGATTTTTGCATCGATTTTTTCAATTTTCATAAAATGAACATTGTAGCAATTTTCTATAGCTAAATGAGATGAACAAAATGACACCAAAATTATCCAATTTGATCATTGTTTTGGGTTATTGAAACGAAAATTCTGATTCATGTTTTCGTTTCAATAACCCAAAACAATGTTCAAATTGGATAATTGTGGTGTCATTTTGTTCGTCTCATTTGACTATAAAAATTGCTACAATGTTCAATTTATGAAAATTTAAAAAATTGGTACAAAAATTAATTTTTCCGCAAAAAATTCAAAAAAGTTTGTGTATTACAACGAAGAGCTTGTACACAAATTCAAAATTTCAAACGCAATTATCTCGAAAGCTACAACGATTCAGAACATGCCATAAAAACAACAAATGCTCCATTTTTCTTGATCTTTCCGAATATATCATTTTTTTTAATATGTAACTTACTGGACTGGTCCTTTAATTCAGGGTCAGTAGTGGTGTAATTTCGGGTGGGGGACTTTTGCGCCCTCACATATGCGCGAACTACATTTGCGCACCCGATTTTTGCGCCCCGACATTTGCCCATCCGACATATGTACCCCTTTTCCCTTTTTAAAAATTTTCGACCTTTTTTAAAGATATTTTAATAAGTCGGGTGCGCAAATGTCGGAGCGCAATTATTAGCGCGCATATGTCGAGCGCAATTAGTAGCGCGCATACGTCGGGGCGCAAATATCAAGGCGCAAATGTCGGGGCGCAAGTGTGAAAGTGCAAATGTCAGAGCGCATATGTGAGGGCGCAAAAGTCCCCCACCCGTATTTCGGCCACTGAAAAAAGGGAACAGGTCAAAAATTTTCAAAAAAAACATGAATTTTTTTAAAATTTCGGAAAAATCATAAGGAGGTTCCTGATTTCTTCGGCCCTTCGGGCCAAATGTGCCCCTGTCAAAACTCTGAGGAGTTTTAAAAAAAATTGAATCTGGGGATCCATTTTTATGATATGAAAAGATTCAGATGGACAATGCTATGTCTATGCTTCGCCAAATGTAGTCGATCTTTATACATCTTTAAAAACGGAGCATAATATAACTTATCATCAGCCAAATCCCGACAATACCAGTGTCGGTATTAATTCAAAATATATCAAAGTCAAAGCTATTAGCTGTTTTGGCTGCAAAAATATTCGAAACGTGACATGTTTTGGGAAAGCTAAACAAGGTACTTTAGGAGAAGATTAAAATGTTTTATCGTGTTTTTTTAGCATGTACTCCGCCAGAAAATTCAGCTGGATTAATCGTTACTATGGGCACAATAAGTGCCAGGATCGACAAGACTAGTCCTCCTGTTGGTAAGATTCTAAGTTCCATTCGAAAAGTTTTCATGTTTTAGCAACATGTCAAACAACCAATTCGTTAAAATATTTTTGGAATGCTAGTCAATATGGTGTTCCAAATACCGCGTATGATAAAAGTAGTGCAGCATTTATCATAGACTCCAATGGATATTGCCCCAACTTGTGTATTCGAGGAGAAAATGGAAAATTTTATAAGCCTCTCAACGACAAAGATAATTTTTATGTGGAATTTTTGTCTTTTTGTGATGGTGAGTATCAGTGCCGTAGGCAGGATTTCGCTTTGGAGATGGACGTAGTCAAAAAATGGAAAAGGGGTCACCGGAGACCGGTCCCCCCACTTCAGACTGAAGGACCGAAAGGGCCCCTTTTGGGAAAAAATAGGCCTTTTTTAAATGTATCCCCTGTTAAAACTCTGAGGAGTTTCGAAAATAATTTTTTGCGCGCTATTTCCTCCTAAATCAGTCCTAGAACTGTCCCCATTGTGACTCCGTGCGATGTTTTTTTAATTTTAACATTAAAAAAACATCGCACGGAGTCACTGAGCGCCCTTGGAGAACCTGTGAACGCCGGAAGCGCTCAGCCTCCTGTTCTTATTTAGATTTTTAGATAATGGCTGTTATATGTATGCAGCAGTTTATGAAGATAAAGGAAATCCTCTTAAACTCCAAAATGGACCAACAATACATATGCCAAACACCTACGAGAGAACCGTTGGCACAAATACCACTTATTTAAAGGCAGTTGCAGTTTCATGTTTCACATGTGCAGATATTAAAAATGAACATGCATTTGGTCCAACAGGTTTTTTTCACAATTCTAAATTTAAAAAAATTTTAGTGATGAGCGGTCAAAAACTTCTCTTACCTTATCCAACGCTATATTATAATGCAAATGGAACAAACCTTACTTTAATTGATGTGTTAGAAGAGGATATAGTTAATGGTGATCCTGGGGCTGCATATAATGTAATTATGCAATTTTGTGAAATGGCTTGTAAGTTCAGACATAAGCTCATTTTTGGAAATAATGGAGCGCGGGTTAACCACGCCGAGAACGTGGAAATATAGATTATTATTTTTTAATTAGGCAAAAGTTTTCGGATCCGACCGGGACTTGAACCCGAGCCTCCTGGCTACCGTCCAAGTGCACTACCATTGTGCAGACCTATACTGATGCCCGTTAATTGGTGAATACTTGAGGGTGTATTTTCCACTACTCACACTGTGATTAACACCTGTGTGCCATCCGACCTATTTCCAAAAAGAAATATTATTATTTGAGGAAATATTTTATTTATTTGAGGAGATAAAATACTTATCTGAGTATATTTATTTGAGTATATTTATTTAAGGAGATAAAATATTTATCTGAGTATATTTAAATAAGTATATTTATTTGAGTAGATAAAATATTTATCTGAGTATATTTAGGCTTAGACTTAGGCCAATTTGAGTAGACAAAGGCAGGGGACCTTAGGCTTAGGCCTTAGGCTTAGGCCTTAGGCTTAGGCTTAGGCCTTAGGCTTAGGCCTTAGGCTTAGGCCTTAGGCTTAGGCCTTAGGCTTGGGCTTGGGCTTAGGCTTGGGCTTGGGCTTAGGCTTAGGCTTAGGTTTAGGCTTAGGCCTTAGGCTTGGGCTTAGGCTTGGGCTTAGGCTTAGGCTTAGGTTTAGGCTTAGACTTAGGCCTAGCCTTAGGCTTAACCTTGGGCTTAGACTTAGGCTTAGTCTTGGGCTTAGGCTTAGCCTTGGGCTTAGCTTTGGGCTTAGGCCTATCCTTAGGCTTAGGTTTAGCCTTAGGCTTATCCTTTGTCTACTCAAATAAATATATCCAAATAAATATTTTATCTCCTCAAATAAATAAAATATCTCCTCAAATAAATAGGTTCCTTTCCAAAAATGAGCTTATCACCTATCGGTAATTCCTAAGTCCGTCTTGTACCGTTAATCGGTCGGATGGCACACAGGTGTTAATCACAGTGTGAGTAGTGGAAAATACACCCTCAAGTATTCACCAATTAACGGGCATCAGTATAGGTCTCGGTAGCACAATGGTAGTGCACTTGGACGGTAGCCAGGAGGTCCGGGAGATATAGGGTGTTGTGTGTAGGGGATCACAATTTTTCATATTTAAGGCCTAGAGAACTTAAATGGGAAAATATTTTATCAAATATGTTTAGATGGAACATCTTCTGTGAATAGGGATGAAGATACTTATGTTCCGGAATTACGAAAAAGAAGCGCTTCAGGACTGATAGATTTTTGTGTGTTAGCAAATATTGAAAAATATAAAAGTTTAGCTAGAGATCAGGAATATAAACAATTACTGGTGATTGGAGATGTTAAATTAGAGCTAAGGCTAAAAAACTTTATTCTTTTAACAGTTGTAAGTTTTGATGCAGCCAAGAGGGCTGCGTACCGTTTAGTTTGTGGAAAAGCTTTAAAATTGTTACAAGCATGGATCAAAATGCCAAAAATATGAGGCAAGGGTCAAAATTTAAAAAAAATTTTGCCAATCGACTCAGATCGCGCTTCAAAATGAGTACCATATTATGGGGTTCTGGGATTTCCCCATGGCCGAGTGGCTAACGTGC
The DNA here is from genome assembly GCA_900406225.1 of Acrobeloides nanus. Lineage (NCBI taxonomy): Eukaryota > Metazoa > Nematoda > Chromadorea > Rhabditida > Cephalobidae > Acrobeloides > Acrobeloides nanus. Next base: position 18,520 of record OZJO01024060.1, on the reverse strand, counting down.
TCGGCCTTCACTCATAGGGTGAGGGTTCAAATCCCAGCCCGAATTTAAAGTTCTCTAAATTTCATGAAAATATATATGACTGTTTTGAGTCATACTTTTCATTTTTTGGTTCATTCATATTTGCTGAAGCTATATAGTACTGCTAGGTTTTGCATTAAATTAAAATTATTACTATCATAGGTCGGTAAGGTGGAGGGGGGAAGGGACCCCCGATGCGGTCCCCACCTAAGATTTTAAAAAAAGGACCTTTTTTTAGCTGACACCCAATTTTTATGGACCACCTCATGTTCGGCGGGGGTCCATGCGATGGTCCCCCCTCAATTTTGGATCTATGCGGCGGTCCTCCCCTCAATTTTGGGTCTATGCGTGCGTCGGTCAGGGGGGTGACTCCCCCTTGCCGACCTATGATTACTATACAGATCCAGCAAGTGTGTATAAACCTAAAAAATGATTGCAAAGTATTTTAGATGCCAAAATAGAGATATGCAAAAATTTTCATGGGATTTGGAGAACCTTAATTTCGAGCTGGGATTCGAACCCACGCCCTATAAATGAAGACCGAACACGTTATCCGCTCAGCCATGAGAAAACCCCAAAACCCCATGATATGGTACTCGTTTTGAAGTACTCGGAGAGCCTAATTGGCAACATTTTTTTATATTTTGACCCTTGCCAACCCTTTTCGGAATTTTGGTACATCGTCCACAATTACCACTTTATGTCAAACGATTTTAATCCCTGGAATTCTGACTGAAATTTTGGTGTATATGACTGTTTGAAGTCATGCTGATTACGAATATGCAAAAATAAAATAGGGTTCTATTAAAAACTTTCGATCTGGTAGCCAAACTATGAAGATTGGGTGCCATTTTAGTATTTGGGTCATAACTTTTGATAGGAATTGAAACCTCATCGATCACTCATATGAAAGTTGAGAATCTGCCCTACAAATTTTACTTTGACACCTACATAAAGTTTTCGCGCCAATATAAAGTTAGACTCAAATCTTTGCAACATCATCTACTTTAAATGTCAAAGATTGCTATTTTTAGCAAAATTTTTCTCGGACTCTGGTTTTTTTGGTCTACCACTTTGGCCGAAAATCCTCGTAAGCAGGTCAAAAATGGCAATCTTTGGCATTTGAAGCAGATGGTGTTGCAAAGATTTGAGTCTAACTTTTTATTGACGCAAAAACTTTATGTTGGTGTCAAAGTAAAAGTTGTAGGACAGATTCTCAACTTTCATATGAGTGGTTGATGAGGTCTCAATTCAATTCCTATCAAAAGTTATGACCCAAATACTAAAATGGCACCCAATTTTCATAGTTTGGCCACCAGCTCGAAAATTTTTAATAAACCCCTATTTTATTTTTGCATATTCGTAATCAGCATAACTCAAAACAGTCATATACACCAAAATTTCAGCCAGCTTTACAGGGATTAAAAATTTCAGTTTAGTTTGGTGTTCTTGGATTGATATTTTGTGGTTTAGTAATTCATTTAATCACAACCAAACATAAGCAGATTTTCGAGTTTGGAATATTCTGTATTTTCCAAGCTGCCAATGATTCCTTTTTATTGGTCAATAACACGTTTATTGAGGGATATCGAAATATATTGTTTGTTATCTATTTTTATTCTAAATTTAACTATTTTTAGATACTTCCTCACGTATGATGATAGCTCATACATCTTTGGTTACAATTTCGACTATATAATGTCTTATATAAACCAATGCTCGTGTATAATTTGCGCTAGCTTGGTGATATTGATGTCGGTCAATCGTTTTATTGCGCTATATTTTCCACTTCGATATTCCGACATCTTTTCTCAATCTAAAACGATTAAATTATGTTCGATAGTGATAGGGGTCATTGTGATAGTAAACCTACCTCTTGTTGTAATACCGAGTAATACTTATTTTTGCATCAATTTATAATCAAAATGTTAAAATTTTTTGCATATCACATTTTTATGCGACGAACACGATGGGGTTATTATTTTTCCATGAAAACTTTGGAAAGAAATTGAAAAAATGAAAAAAAATCTAAAATATCTAAAAAAATTTTCTCCAAATTTCAAATTTTTCATGGAAAAATAATAGTGCCATCGTGATAAAAATGTGGATGTACAAAAATTTTCAACATTTTGACAACAAAATAATAAGACTTTTGAGCGTGGGATCGAACCTGTGCCATATGAGTTAATGCCGAGAATGTTAGCCACTCGGCCATGGGAAAAACTCTTGATATGGTACTCGTTTTGAAGCGCTCGATGAGCTGAATAGATTGGCGGCATTTTTATACAAAATTGAAAATCAGGGTTTTGGCGGGAATTCAAATTCTAAACCAATTCCGAAGAATAGCCAACTTCAAACGCGATTATCTCGGCCATAATTTATATATATTCGAAAAATTCATGAAAAATGGAGCATTTTTTGTTTTTATAGTAAATTCTGAATCATTATCGTTGTCGAGATAATCGCGTTTGAAGTTGGCCATTTTTCGGAATTGGTTTAGAATTTGAATTCCTGCCAAAACCCTGATTTTCAATTTTGGCAGGAATTCAAATTCTAAACCAATTCCGAAAAATGGCCAACTTCAAACGCGATTATCTCGACAACGATAACGATTCAGAATTTACTGTAAAAACAAAAAATGTTCCATTTTTCATGAATTTTTCGAATATATATATAAATTATGGTAATTTCGCTAATTTAGATTTAGAGTTGTTGAACCCAACTAACTTAAAATTGGTCTATCTCCGCGAATATAAATCTGGTTCCGGCGTCCGACCACTTTTTGAAAAGCCCTAATAAAGCCCTAAAAACTGAGCTATCGGGAAGCCAGCTACGATCTAATCTTCCAGAGATATGGGTCAATCTTTGTATTTTAGGGGTCAAATTTTTAACGTAATTTTTCAAAGATGGCATCATAACTCCTCCCGGACATCGAATTCACCACATAGTGTCTTATAAAGTTTGTAGCTCGTGATTTGAGGGTTCCAAAAACCATGACGAGATCTCTTACCTAGGCCGAGATATAGCAAGTTTTAGTGTCGTTGGTGTTCAAAAGACAGAAAAAGAAAAAACAAGGCCCATGTGCCGGATATCAAAATCCAATTGAAAAGTTGATATCAATTCTTTCATTTTCGGACTCAGCATAGTCAAAAACGGGGGTACATGTGAAATTTAGACAAATCAAACAACTTTTGGGATCCTTCCAAGGGTCGATTTTTATAGAAAATGGCTTTTAAATTAATTAAAATAACTCACCATAGTGTATTGGTTAGCGTTGCAAGTGATTGAGTGACAGGTTCGAGTCCGCCCTGGGTTAGAATTTTTTTGCATTTTTTAATTATTTTTTCGATTTTTATTATATGTCATAGAAGGCCCATTGGCACCTAATTTTTTTATGAACACCTTATATTGTCCTCTACTATCTTTCTACGTAAAAATTATAAAAAACTGGGATTTACACCTCGTGAGTGTCCTTTGTTAACTGTAAAGAGGCAACTTCGAAAATTTTACGAGGGTGTCCATTTCTAGACCCTCTGCCCAAGTATGATGGAGTGCCTACTTTTTTATACGACGCACGGGAGACGGAGTATACGTTATAGAGAGGATGTAATATACTAAAAATTCGATGTGTGTTATACAATTTTTTTTTGCTTTTATGGAAATTTTTAGAAATCTGCACATCTTTATATAAAGGTTATTACGACAAATATACAGTAGGTTGTGGTGCCACTTATCAATTCATACGAATTTATTATGACATTGCTGCTATTTTTATTTGTTTAATTATTGATATACCTACGGCAATTAAACTAAACCAATTCATCAAGAAGCAAAAACAATACCACGATGATGGAGCCAAAAAGAAAACTAGTCAAGAAAAACTTTTCTTTTTACAGGCAAGTAGAAAAACTGGCAAGCCAGAAATATAAATGAGGCGGTTAAAAGGAGGAGGGAGAAAAGATGGTATAAAATCAAATTTATGAGAAATATTTTTCATTTTTGATGTAATGAGGTATCCCACTCCTACAATAAAAAATTTATTAATAAATATTTGGGAAGCTTGAAAGAAGAAAATTTTGAGGTCACCGAGTTTCGAAAACATCAACAAAATTTTTATTGTAGAAGTCCTTGCCTGAAAAGGGTAAAATATGAAAATTGTCTCTAAAACATTTATTCGACGGAAATAATCAAAAATCAATCGCAAATACTTTTTTTGTACTAAAAATATTTTTTTTGTACTAGTACTTTTTTTGTACTAAAAATACTTTTTTTGGTACTAAAAGTATTTTTTTCCATTAGTATTCTTTTTTGTACTAAAAACATTTTTATACACAAATATTTTTTTTGTACTAAAAATACTTTTTTTTGTACTAAAAATATTTTTTTGTACTAGTATTCTTTTTTGTATTAAAAACATTTTAATATTATATACTAAACAGTTGAACAGATGCCAGTTGGTGACATAAAATCTCTACCAAGGCTTAGGCCTAGGCTTAGGCCTAGGCTTAGGCCTAGGCTTAGGCCTAGGCTTAGGCCTAGGCTTAGGCCTAGGCTTAGGCCTAGGCCTAGGCTTAGGCCTAGGCCTAGGCTTAGGCTTAAGCTTAAGCTTAAGCTTAGGCCTAGGTTTAGGCCTAGGTTATGGCCTAAGCTTAGGCTTAGGTTTAGGCCTAAACTTAGGCCTAGGCTTAGGCCTAAGCCTAGGACGAAGCCTTGGTAGAGATTTTATGTCACCAACTGGCATCTGCTCAACTGTTTAGTATATAATATAAAAATGTTTTTAGTACAAAAAAGAGTACTAGTACAAAAAAAAAATATTTTTAGTACAAAAAATACTAACCCAAAAAAAACTTTAAGTTAAAAAAGTATTTTTAGTACAAGAAATACTTTTAGTACAAAAAAGAATACTAGTACAAAAATTATTTTCCTGAATCTCAGCAATAGTATAAAAAATATTTTTAGTACAAAAAAGAGTACTAGTACAAAAAAATATTTTTAGTACAAAAAAAGTATTTTTAGTACAAAAAAATACTAACCAAAATCAATTATAACTTTCAAAACATGACTTTCTGGGTCATCTAATAGGAAAAATGTTTTCGATCATTTTAGAACATCATCAAATTTTTTACCTTCGTAATTTTTATCATACCTTACATTATGATAGAATATGTTTATAATCTAACAGATGAGTATCTGAAAGATTGGCTTTATCAAATTTTTTATATGCTTTATATATACAATTGCTTTCGGACCATATGGCGCTGCCTTGATCAGTATATTTTATGTAATGCTGTACCCAAGGGTTTTTCATGGGAGGGGGTACAAGATCCAGAAAAAATTTTTTCAAACATTTTTTTCAAAAACATAAAGAAGTACCTTTGGATCTTTTAAACTTTTTTAGCACTGTGGTGCTGCCAGGTCATATTTTTATTTCTAAGCATTTGTGTTGGATTGTTATGTAAAAATAGCTGAAATCCTCAAAAATGTTTATTTGCCATCAATATAATAAGTAGCGCGCATAACAGGAGAGCCAAACCAAAAACTTGGCTAAACCAAGTTTGGATGTATTATAGACTCCTCCCACTTGTGCTATAAAATATATAACAATCTATTATATTATTAAAAAATAAGCAAAAATGCTTAGAAATAAATGGCAGCAATACTTGGGTGTACACGTATCCAAAGATGGATAGGAAGGGGTCCATTTTTTCAAAATTAGCAGAGCCATTTTACTTAAAATTTTCGCAAAAAATGACATTTTTTCACCAAAAATGCTCAAAAATTGATTTTTTTTGCTCAAAAATGAGTTCTTTTGCCCAAAATGCCATTTTTAAGCCATTTGTTCCCAAAACATGACATTTTTTTAAGACAATTTTTGGCCTCCGGCCGAGAATTATCGGGGAGGGGGGTCAGGACTCCAAGAGCGGGGGAAGTCCATTTATGCACTCCCTTTTCACCTATGCATGTACCTCAGAATGGGAGGGTGGTTAGAAATCTCATAAGAAATAACTTGTATTTTTTAGAGCACTAATTTTTTGGATACAACATCGTCTAGCGAAAATTAATAGAGTAGAAACAACCACATCACGAACGTAAACAATGGGGCTGCGTGAAAATTTTGAAGATGGCTGTAAATATCAATTTTTATATTAATTTTTCACATTTCATTTTAATTTTACTAAATTTTGGCACCTTCGATAAATAGTTATTTTACAACAAAATTTTATTTTTTTTGTATTCTAGGCAGTGTTTCGATGACATCAGTGTAATCAAAAATGATATAACATTTTAAAGGGGGGGGGCGTAAACTTTAGGACAGGATAGAAAATTTTTTTTAAATTTTATAAAAATGACCCTATGGGGGTTTTCTATGTGAGAAGTCGATTGTGCTCATTGATAAATCTTTAAAACTTTTCCCTGATTCTAACCAGACAAAAACTCGATTTTTTGCTCATTTTTGAGATTTTCGATTTTTTGCCGGAATCCGGGTTTAGCTCGCCACAAATCGAGTTTAAGTTCATTTCAGTCGCCCGATAGATCATTCAATAGCCACCGTCACCGAATTTTGTTTGCAAAAAAAATTATTAAAAAATATTTTATTTTCAATTTTTTAGCCCAAAAATACTAAAAAATTACGATTTTTTGAAATTTTCCTTATTTTCAAAACTTTGTCAAAAATCAGTATAGGACGGATTTCTCCGAGCGACGGAGAAATCCGAACTTTCTCTATTCTTTTCGCACGTATTGCAATGTGTCCCTAAAGTTCGTGTACATCCTAATTAATTTCATGAGAATTTTCTTCATGATAGAAAATTTTTCACAAAAAGTGATGTTCTATAAAGTTGTTCTTGAGATCACGACGAACAACTTTATAGAACATCACTTTTTGTGAAAAGTTTTCTGTCATGAAGAAAATTCTCATGAAATTAATTAGGGTGTACACGAACTTTAGGAACAGTTGTTCTAAGCCATAATGAAAAATATTAACTTTCTTATGGCTGGAAGATGACCTTGATCATGGGTGCTGTGGGCGTAGCGTAGCGGCGCTTAACTCGTTTTACCTAAACCTTAAACAGGTGTAAATCTTGAGCAAATTCATCACGAGTGGAAACTCATAAACCATAAACAAACTTTACGAATTTTATAGCAATCTGTTATTACTGGTAGCACATTCCATAGTCGACTTCTGATCTCATGTTACAATTCACGTGAAAAATTACCAACCACTCCAAATAAATTAGAAAAATAAACATCTGTTAGCACCATTAACGTCAAAGAAGCTAATTCTCGAGAAAAATATTTTTCGGAATTTTTGCTTTTCTCGATAATTAAAAAATTAAAAAAAGTTTTAATGTAATAAGCATTTCTTCATAAAAGGAATTATTATTGAACAAAGTTTTATTCAAAGCACTAACCACTAGAGCTGAATAAACTACTATAAATTATTGGTCGTTTTATTTTGAAAATGAATATTCTGTGTTTAACTTTGATAATTCAACTTTTAGTATCCTTTTTTGAGTTTATCGCACCTGGTAACAAATTCGACACTTTTACATAAGCACAAAATATTTAGATTGTATACCGCCTCAAAATACGGCAGGAATGATAGTTGAATACGGTACCTTAAATGGAAATTCACCAGTGTCTGTAAAACCAGCTTGTAAGTTTATTGGGAGGACAAAAAATTCTGAGATTTAAAAAAATTCTTTTAATATGTCTTTTGTTAAAAATTAGTTTCACAATCCGGTAAATTTAAGCTCCCCTTCCACCATAGGTAAATAAGGGGTCCATTTTTCAAAAATTTGCATTGGCCCAAAGTTGCCAAATCATAATGTGACCCTTAAGTAAATTTTTACCTTTTGCCGAAAATTTGCGGGGATAGGTTCCATTTAGGGATCTTCCTATTCACCTATGCTCCCAAGAAAAAGTACATGATGCGTGTTCGGTACCTAGGTACAAGTGCCTTTTATACAGACTAAATTTATTCGCTTCTCCAAAACACAAATTTAGATGTATGTGAATGTGAAATGGGCAAAAAATTCTTTTATCAACCTAGTGGTATTGCAATTCCTACTAAAGCATATGATGATAATACACTGGCATATGTCCTTGACGGTTTTTATCATCAATGTAATGACATTTGTATCTGTTCAATTGAAGGAATTTGTTATACTCAAACTTCATACTATGCTAAGGTGAACTTGGTTCCATTTTGTGAACGTATGTTTTCAATTCTAGTTCAAAAGAAACATAAAAAGATCATAATTGGGCAGAAGGGTCCATATTTTCAACAAATTGCGAGGAATAAAGGGAGAACTTCGACAATTTTGCGAATCCCCTAGTAGAGATCCAAAATGACCATTTTCCACCAAAAATAACCATTATTTTCCATTTTTTTATCAAAAAAGGACACCAAAATTTTTGCGAGGGGATAATGAGGCAAACATGAATCTGGGGGTCGATTTCTATAATATGAAAAAGATTCAGATGGACAATGCTATGTCTATGCTGCACCAACTGTAAAATTAAAAACGGATCAAAATACAATTTATCATCAACCAAATCCCGACAATTCCAGTGTCGGTATTAATTCAAAATATATCAAAGTCGAAGCTATTAGCTGCTCAGGCTGCAAAAATATTCGAAATATAAAATGTTTTGGTCAAGCTAAACAAGGTACGTTTAAAGAAGAATATAATATTTTTTAGTGGATTTTTGTGGCGGTATCCCACTTCATCCAATGGGCAGTTTATCCAACTGGGACACTTCGCCCAATGAACAATTCATCCAATAAAGACACTTCATCCAATGAGACACATTCGTACAACGAGGACATTTCATCCAATAGACAAAAAGTCTATTGGATGAAGTGTCCCAATTGGATAGTCTGTCCATTGGATGAGGTGGGATACCGCTCTTTTAGCATGCACTTCGCCAGAAAACTCGGCTGGTTTGATAGTTACTGCCGGTACAATAAGTGCCAGGATCGACAAGACTAGTCTTCCTATTGGTAAGATTCTATTTCCATTCGAGAATTTTGCATGTTTTAGCAACATGTCAAACAACTGATTCGTTAAAATATTTTTGGAATGCTAGTAAATATGGTGTTCCAGATACCGCGTATGATAAAAGTAGCGCAGCATTTATCATAGACTCCAATGGATATTGCCCCAACTTGTGTATTCGAGGAGAAGATGGAAAATTTTATGAGTCTCTCAACGATGATTTTTATGTGGAATTTTTGTCTTTTTGTGATGGTGAGTTTTGAAAGCCTTCTTCTCAATTAATCGCCGAATGTTTGTTCTATAAAAAAATCATAAAATATGCCAGTATAAAAAATTTAAAAAAGATGATAGACCTTTATGTTTGTCATTTCAGAAAAATTGCCATTTTTTAACATTCAACTGTGGGATTTGTTGCGAGCGTCTATCTTTTATTTTAAATTTAAATATAATTAATCTAATTAAACGAGAAATGTCTGTCTGTCTGTTAGTGTTACCGAATTTTGTAACCTTAAGTTCAATCCCGTTACGACTTAGATTTTTGAAAAGAGCTCGGTGAGAGAAGAAAAACGACACCAAAACAGTGGTGGTAACTCTTATGGAAAAATTAATAAATCAATTTTGTCATTCTCGCCTTTTATGCTTTAGTATTTGGTCAGAAATGAAAACTCTTTTGATATCTACCTTTATGGCCCAATTATTAAAGCGTTATCTTACCGTGATCATAAAAGTCGCATTCCCATTTTCTTCTTGTGAAGTAAAGTGCACAATCAGTGCCATAAACAAAATCGAATAACCTCGCCCATGATGACCGCAAGTTCAATAGATTCATGAGGCAACCGTGAAGTCCGATATAATTGTTATTAAGCCGGTGGGTAAACTCTCATAGCCAGTGCTGTCGTTAAGCAGCCGTTGTTGGTCTTCCCTTTCACCCAGGTAGCGTTGCCAACCAGATTGCCGTTATTTCCGTTTTGCTAGTATCGACAGAACCATTTATCGCATCAAGTGTCAGATACATTTGCAACGTCTGTGGATCTTTTAATTCGCTCGAAACACTCTGTGGACGTATTTATCGTCACAATATACAGGGTGGTCCAAAATTACACGAAATTTTTTAAAACTTTTTATTAGAATCAATGAATAACATCAAAATGTAACCAAAACAATTTGAACATTAAAAACAAACAAATTCATTCAAAATGACCGCCATTCAATGCAATTACCGCGTCAAGGCGTCTTGGCCAGTAGTCAATGGCTCGATTAATCATCCCTTGATCCAAATTTTCGAATGCTTCGGTGATCGCTTGCTTCAGAGACTCGACCGAATTGTGTGCTTCTGCATTCACTTGAGCTTCGAGGATAATCCAAATGGCGTAGTCGAGTGGATTCAAGTCTGGAGATTCATTTCGAAAGCGATTTTTTAGATAATGAACGTAAGTCCATCAAGAAAGTAGAAAAGTCCGTGTAATTTTGGACCACTCTGTAGTAGTAAGTGTCAGCAGCGACATTATCAGTGTAGCTGAGCAAATCGTTTATGCTAGTTGCAATGGTCGTATAAGGGCCACCGGATTTAGTTCCCCGTCTTACGGAATAACTTGTTGCATATGCACTCTCCCACCATGATAACACAACACTGCCAAAAATATCCTGACAAACCACTCGGAGCTGCTCCTTGTGAAACCGGTTCGCAGGTAAAGGTCTTCTAACAAATCGACCAAAGACTTTTAACAACTCGGCTTACCCGAAAACAGGATAAAAATCAGTAATTATAGGAAATATAGAGATAGTGTGATGCCATACCAAAAACTTTTTCTACAGATAAAACCGCAAATCATGACCATTTCAACGACATCTCGATGAAAAAAATGGATTTAACTCTCTGAAATAAGATGATTTAAAATCTCAGAAGGCTTTTTGAACACCATGTACTATTTTAATTTAGACCATGGCTGCCATATGTACGCAGCAGTATATGAAGATAAAGGAGACCCTCTTAAACTCAAAAATGGACCAACAATACATATGCCAAACACATATAAAAGTTCTGTTGGCACAAATACCACTTATTTAAAGGCAGTTGCAGTTTCATGTTTCACATGCGCAGATATTAAAAATGAAGATGCATTTGGTCCAATAGGTTTGGATAAAATTGCAAATTTTTAATTTTGTAAGAATTTTAGTATCGAGAAAGCAAAAACTTCTCTTACCTTATCCAACACTATATTATAATGCAAATGGAACAAACTTTACATTAATTGATGTGTTAGAAGAGGATACAGTTGGAAGTACTCCTGCGGATGCGTATAACACAATAACAATATATTGTGAAATGGCTTGTAAGTTCAGACATAAGAACATCTGGCTGGCAATAGTAGTAGTTGATGGGGGGATCATAGCCTACGAGTTTGTTTATCCCACACCTTTCTCAAATATACCATATAGTAGGTTTCCCGGTAAGTGCAAAAAAAAGTTGGACAGCGATAACTCAGGAGCACTTGGCGCAAAATTCATATTGAGGGGGATGTGGGTATGAATGGTTTATGAATAAAAAATTGGTTAAAAATGTTTAGATGGAAAATCCGCTTGGAATAAGAATGAGGGTACTTATGTAACAGATTTATTAAAAAGAAACGCTTCAACACTGACAGATTTTTGTGTGTTAGCGAATATTGAAAAATACAAAACTTTAGCTGGAAATCAGGCGTATGAACAATTACTGGGGGTTGAACAGTCTAGCTTAGGACTACGGAGAAGCAATTTCATTCTTATAACAATTGTAAGTATAGAATTTTATTATATTAGGTTGTTCAAAAAGTTCGAAGACTGGCTCTTGATTGCATATTTCACTCCAGAAAACCGTTTTTTGCTATTCTTTTTATAATAGGGTAAGAAACGATGCTGAAGAAGAAGCAATTAGTTTCGTTTTGCACAGATCATGTTTTCGTGTCAATTCAAACTTTTCAACAATTCTGGGTTTTCACAGATTTAACCTGAATTTTATTTTTAGCTATAGAAGTCGATTTTTGACGAGATTTTCGACCTTCTTAAGGTTTTTCTAGAAGGAGAATCGATTGCGAGCATTGCCTAGGCATAAAAATGTTTGTATGACCCTGAATTAGGAAATATGAATTTTGTGTATTTTAGTGGTACTCGTAAAGATATTGAGGGTCATGTAAGCATCTTCATGCCTCGGCAATATGTGCCAGATAGAAATCCCTAAAAAATGAGAGAAACTTCATTTTTTGGGCAAATTGTAGAAAAATAACATCCTTCTTCTCGAATCACCTCTTTAAGTCAAACGAATTAATTTTTTCTGTTTAGTTTGGTATTCCAGGCTTGATATTTTGCGGTTTGGTAATCCATTTAATGAAAATTAAAAATTCAGCAATTTTCGCTTTTGGATCATTTTGTATTGTCCAAGCTGTCAATGATTCCGTTTTACTACTTAATAACACTTTTCTTGAAGGATATCGAAATATAAAGTTCGTTATTTATTTTTTCTTTTTATGCTCCCATTTCACAATTCTAGATTCTTCATCACAGATAACGATAGCTCATATATCTTCGGATATAATGTTGACCATATAATGTTTTATATAAACCAATGCTCGTGTATGATTTGCGCTAACTTGGGGATACTGATGTCGTTCAACCGTTTTATAGCGCTGTACTTTCCATTTCAGTACGACAGAATCTTTTCCAAAGTGAAAACGGATATATTATGTTCGATGGTGGTAGGAGTCATTGTGGTAGGCAATCTGCCTCTTCTTATAATATCAGGTAAGTGTGTCATGCAAAAAACAATAGGCGAAAAAAGGGGATCGATGAAAGTTGCTCGATATAAATTTGTAGATATCTGCTATACTCATTATCATGACGGTTATTACGATAGCAATCCGGGTTGTGGTGCTACTTATCAGTTCACACAAGTTTATTATGATTTTCTTGCTATTTTTATTTGCTTAATTTTTGATATATTGACGGCATTTAAATTACGTCAATTTATCAAGCAACAAAAGCAGCATCAAAATGATAAAATAGCCAAAAAGAAAGCTAATCAAGAAAAACTCTTCTTTTTACAGGTATCTTAGATATAAAAAAAGGCAAGGCCAGAATCCCAGAAACAGTGAGGCGGTAAAAGACGAGGAAAGGGAAGATCCTACTACTATAAATATGCAATGTATATAGACGATCTCGGGAACGTTTGCTTTAAATTGTCGTCGTCAAATTTAAAGCTGTAGGGGAAGATGAGAGAAGTCGAATGACATCAATTTTATGCGGTATCCCTTCAACAAAATTCCACGATCACGAAAGGATGGCAAAATCTTAGCTATAACTAATCCTTATTTCACGCCACACGACCACACAGAGATGTGACGTTCGGAGTCACACTCATCACCCCTCCGAGAGTGTTAGCGCTCGTTATATGGTTCTTAATAAAAATAAGAATCAAAGTCATGAAATATGTTTTTTAATTTTTGAAGTATGGAGACACCCTTCGTATACAAAAGAAATTAACCTGTAAAAAAAGTTTATTTAAACATTTTAGAATATCACCAAATTTTTTACCTTTGTAATTTTTACCATACCTTACTTTCTAATTGAATATTATTATGTTTATAATATGAATGATTGGTTTTATCAAATTGTTTATTTGCTTTATATGTACAATTGCTTTCGGACCATATGGCGCTGTCTTGATCAGTATGTTTTATTTGATGGTTAAAAATTTACAATTTATATGACCCTTCCATACCCCTATCTTGTACTTTTTAGAGCATTGACTTTTTGGATTCAACACCGTCTAGCGAAAATGAACAATATGCGTACAAGTGTATTACAAGTAACAAGTACAGTTATAGCTTCCAACAATAAACGTCTGAGTATTTTCTCATTGAAATTATCGCAACTATCGGCAAAAATAGACGTTGTAAATAACCTAAAGAGAAAATAATTGTATTTACAAAACTGTTGTGATAAATTAATAAATGATTAAATTTTTTAAAGGAGGGGGTGGTAAGAATTAAGGACTATTCTCTGAAAAAAAATTTTTTGCTAAACAAGCCTATATAGGGATAAAATCATGCGAAAAATCGATTGCGCGCATTCCCGATCCCTGAAAATGCATGCCTGACCCTGATTCAGGGAAGGGTTATTGAAGCGAAAATAAAAAATTCGGTTTTTTACCGGGAAAATGTCATTTCTAAGGTAATTTTATGCGGGGAATCGATTGCGCGTATTCCCAAACCCTGAAAATGCATACCTGACCCTGATTCAGGAAAGAAGTTGGGGATATTGAAGCGAAAATCAAAAAATTTTTTTCGAATTTTTTGATTTATATCCCCAACCCCTTCACTGAATCAGGGTCAAGGAAGCGTTTTCAAGGTTCAGGAATGCGCACAATCGATTGCCCGCATGAAATTATCCCCAGGAATATGATTTTGAATGAGAAATTTCACAATCTTTCAATTTTCGCTTCAATACACACATCTATTTCACTGAATCACGGTCAAGGAAGCATTTTCACGCTTCGGGAATGCGCGTAATCGATTTTTCGCATGAATTACATCTATATAGGCTTTTTTAGCAAAAAAATTTTTTTCAGAGAATAGTCCATAATACTTACCCCCCTCTTAAGACTATTTTATAGAATAAAGTACAGAGTAATTCATTGATTTACACCAGGGAAGGATACGCATTTACGTAAATAAATTAATTTTCGCTTCAATACACCGATTTCTTCCCTGAATCAGGGTCAAGGAAGCGTTTTCAAGATTTGAGAATGCGCGCAATCGATTTTTCATCCTATTTTTACTCATAGAGGGTCATTTTTCAAAAAATTTTTTAGAGAAATGGTCCTAATTTACACCCCTTTAAGAAAATGATATTTAATGATGCTAGTTTTTAGGCCTAGAATGGCCTAAAAATAAAGAATTCCATATAATGCTAAGAAAAAAATACTGAAAAAAATTTTATCGAAAAAGGATTTCTGGAGCTCTATTATTAAGTTTTATACACGACAATAACTTTCCGAACAGCCCAATACGTTCTATATGAATTTTATATAAATCTTCTATTAATAGCATCACACTCCGTAGTTAACTTTTGATACCTTGTTGCAAAGTATGTAAGGAAAATTGCGAACCACTCCAAATATGATTATAAATTGGAAAAATAAACAAATGCTAATAACATTTACATCAAAGAGACTAATTCTAGAAAAATATTTTTCAAACTTATGTTTTTCTCGATAATTAAATAATTTAAAAAGTTTTAATACAAACATAGCATTTCTTCATAACAAAGTTTATTATTGAACAAAGTTTTATCAAAAACACCATGCCAGTAGAGCTGAATAAAAGATTTTAAATTATTGATCATTTTATTTTTAAAATGAATCTTCTGTGTTTAACTTTGATAATTCAACTTTTATTATCCTTTTTTAAGTTTATCGCACCTGGTAACAAATTCGACATTTTTACATAAGCCAAAATGTTTAGATTGTATACCGCCTCAAAATACGGCAGGAATGATAGTTGAATACGGTACCTTAAATGGAAATTCACCAGAGTCTGTAAAACCATCTTGTAAGTTTAATGGGAGGCCAAACAATTATAAGATCAAAAAAATTTCTTTTAATATGCACTTTTGTTGAAAAATTGGCTTCAAAATCCGGTAAATTTAAGCCCTCTCCCACCATAGGTGGATAAAGGGTCCATATTTCAAAAAATTTGCATAGGTCCAAAGTTGCCAAATCATAATGTGATCCTTAATTAAATTTTTGCCTTTTGCCGAAAATTTGCGAGGGGTTCCTCTATTCACCTAGGTGCATGATGCAGGTCCGGTACCCAGGCATGAGCACCTTTTATACAGACTAAATTTATTCGCTTCTCCAAAACACAAATTTAGATGTGTGTGAATGTGAAATGGGCAAAAAATTCTTTTATCAATCTAGTAGTACTGCAATTCCTACTACAGCATATGATAATAAAACACTGGCATATGTCCTTGACGGTTTTTATCATCAATGTAATGACATTTGTATCTGTTCAATTGAAGGAATTTGTTATACTCAATCCTCATACTATGCTCTTGTGAATTTGGTTCCATTTTGTGAAAGTATGCTTTCAATTCTATTTCAAAAGAAGCATAAAAAGATCATACTTGGGCAGAAGGGTATTATCGAAAAATTGCGAGGAATAAAGGAAGAACTTCGGAAATTTGGCTAACCCCTAGTCGAGGTCCAAAATGATATTTTCCATAAAAAATAACCAATATTTTCCATTTTTCCAAGAATTTTGCAAAGGGATAATAGAGCAAACATGAATCTGGGGGTCCATTTCTATGATATAAAAAAGATTCAGATGGACAATGCTATGTCTATGCTGCACCAATTGTAAAAGGACTTTATACTCCATTCAAAACGGAGCATAATACAATTTATCATCAGCCGAATCCCGATAATATTAGTGTCGGCATTGATTCAAAATATATAAAAGTTGAAGCCATTAGCTGCTTTGGCTGCAAAAATATTCGAAATATAAAATGTTTTGGTCAAGCTAAACAAGGTATTTTCGAAGAATAATATAATAATTTTATTGTGGCTTTTCGTGGCGGTATCCCACTTCATCCAATAGACAGTTTATCCAACTGGAAACTTTATCCAATAAGAACACTTCGCCCACTGGACACTTCATTCTTCAAGGACATTTCATCCCATTAGGACACTTCATCCGATGAGACACATTCGTACAATGAGGACACTTCATCCATGTGATAGATTCAAAGTTCATAAAATAATCTAAAAATAATTAAAAGTGTACTAACACATAAGTCAAAATCCTAAACTCTTTTTGGCGACCTCTCTGATCGGGACGCGCATCAGTGATCATAACTGATCGCATCCATCAAAGTTTTTATAAGCATTCACTTTATCCCAAATACTTCGGACGTTTTTTACATGCCCTCAGTGTATGCATCTTTACTTTTGAAGTCTTAATTAGCTTTTTATATCAGCTTTTGTAACTCCAAACCTGCTTTCTCAATTCTAGCATCATCCTAATTTTGCTATATAAACACTCATAGGAATTGAATTTCAGAAAATGTTTTCTGTAACTCTCAATAAACTCTAAAACCCCGAAACCTCATAATATTACAATCCAAAAGACGAAGAGTCCATTGGATGAAGTGTCCTTGTTGAATAAACTGTTCATTGGATGAAGTTGGATATCGCCCTTTTAGTATGCACTCCGCCAGAAAATTCCGCCGGTTTGATAGTTACTGCCGGCACAATAAGTGCCAGGATCGACAAGACTAGTCTCCCTGTTGGTAAGATTCTAATTTCCATTCGAGAATTTTGCATGTTTTAGCAACATGTCAAACAACCGATTCGTTAAAATATTTTTGGAATGCTAGTCAATATGGTGTTCCAAATTCCGAGTATGATAAAAGTAGCGTAGCATTTATCATAGACTCCAATGGATATTGCCCCAACTTGTGTATTCGAGGAGAAGATGGAAAATTTTATAAGCCCCTCAACAACAACGATAATGTTTATGTGGAATTTTTGTCTTTTTGTGATGGTGAGTTTTGAAAACACGCCATCCTCTCAATTAATCGCCGAATTTTTGATTTATAAAAAAATGAAGGCAAGAAAGTCATTATAGGTTTTTCAAAATCATATATTATTAACTATAAACAAGGCAAATTATTCAATATAGTCACCATGATTAAATATGACTTGCGCCCATTTCGGCAATCTTCTGATACCTCTACCAAAGAAAATGCGGGGTTTCTGGTCACAATAGTTTTGAAGCCACTTTTTGATATCTTCATCATTTTCGAAGTGCTATTCATCCAGTTCATGTTACAGTTCCCAGAAAAGATGATAGTCTGACGGCGCAAGGTCCGGGCTATATGCTGGGTGGGATAACACTTTCCAACCCAGCTCCTTTAATGTTGCTTTGATCAACTTTGTAATGTGAGATCTGGCGTTGTCGTGATGAAGGATGACCTTAGTCTTTTCAGACCTCTTTGTTCGAACTGCTTCAGCCACTTTATCAAGCTGTTGACTCTTTTCGAAAGTTGAATTAAAAACCCACTTCTCGTCCCCTGTAATTAGGCGTGGTAAAAATGGATGCGGTTGTATCAACTTAAAAGAGATGACGAGAATGACCATTTATTGGGTTCTGTGAAGTCATGAGGTATCCATGCTTCTAGCTTTGATTTATAGCCATTAGCATGAAGGTGGTTCTCTATTGTAGTATGAGAGGTCCCAAGTTGATCTGCTAAATTGCGTGTTATTTATCAGTTGTCTTCTTTTAAAAAATCGATCAGCGAATGATCTTCTAATTCCGATGGTCTTCTCGAGCGTGGTTGGTCTTCAAGGCTGATTTCTCCAGAACGAAAACGTTTAAACCAAGTCTGACATGTTTGTTCGAAAAAACTACTACCTTGGCCATAAACGTCATTGATATTTCGGGCATCTTGAGCTGCAGTTACCC
>OZJO01024057.1:0-22955 GCA_900406225.1 Acrobeloides nanus | reverse complement strand
AAAATTTTTTCAGAATTTTTCGATGCGCGCAATCGATTCCTCACACAAAATTACCCCTAAAAATGATTTTGTTGGGGTTAAAACTTACAACCCCTAATTTTGACGCAATTTTTTCAATTTTTTGACCCCCGAAAAATTTTTTCAGAATTTTTCGATGCGCGCAATCGATTCCTCGCACAAAATTACCCCTAAAAATGATTTTGTTGGGGTTAAAACTTACAACCCCTAATTTTGACGCATTTTTTTCAATTTTTTGACCCCCGAAAAATTTTTTCAGAATTTTTCATTGCCATTTTCGGATTCCCCGCATAAAATTAGGCCTAGACGTGACTTTTCAGAAAAAAAATTTTTCCGACCCAAAATCCGCGGAAATTCGGGCAAAAATGGGTTAAGATAAAGAAAATGTTTTAAACAATTGATTAATTCACAATTTCATCAGGATATCATTTATCAAACATTTATTATGACATTTTTAATTTAACAACAACACATTTAACAACAATAATTAACAACAACACAAATACTAATATATCAAAAATTCTAATTTTAAAGGGGGGGGAATATCCAGAGCCTATTTGAAAAAAAATTTTTTTTCCTAATTTTTTTGTTGCAAAATGACATATCTAGGGGTAATTTTATGCGAAAAATCGATTGCGCGCATTCTCGAAGCGTGAAAACCTTTGTTTGACCCTTAAAAATTGAAAATACGTATTTTTACCCATATAAAAATACGTATTTTAACCCATATTTTTACTATTTTTGGGCTAAAAAATCGAAAATAAATTTTTTTTTTTCAATAATTTTTTTTGCTAATCAAATCCGGTGATTAGAGCGTTCGATTGAGCTATCGGGCGATGGAAACGGATTTAAACTCGGTTTTTGGCGAATTTTTGAAATTTAAGAGCAATCAAAAACAACCAGTTTTTGGTTGCTCTTAAATTTCAAAAATTCACCAAAAATCGAGTTTAAATCTGTTTCCATCGCCCGATAGCTCAATCGAACGCTCTAATCACCGGATTTGATTAGCAAAAAAAATTATTGAAAAAAAAATTTTTTTTCGATTTTTTAGCCCAAAAATAGTAAAAATATGGGTTAAAATACGTATTTTTATATGGGTAAAAATACGTATTTTCAATTTTTAAGGGTCAAACAAAGGTTTTCACGCTTCGAGAATGCGCGCAATCGATTTTTCGCATAAAATTACCCCTAGATATGTCATTTTGCAACAAAAAAAATTAGGAAAAAAAATTTTTTTCAAATAGGCTCTGGATATTCCCCCCTTTAAGAACAACGCCGCTACAGAACAAAGACTGTCGCATAACGACTGACCCATTCCCGCTCAGTGCGTACAACGGCTATTGCCTTTCACTCGAAGGGGTCTATTTTTCGCATTCTATCGTCGAACGCTACTTTGGTGGTTCCTTTAACAGCCTCCTACAATGAAGTATAGTCTATCCTGGGTTGGCTTTATCGTTTTGGAGATCGGTTACTAACTAGCGAACAAAACTAACGTGCCTGATTAAACCGAAATTTAGCGCTTGGATTCTGAAAGTCAATTTGTTAAAGCTTTCGAAAATGGTGTTTACGAAGGTGTGGTTCTCAAGACTTCTTATGATCGGCGTGGAATAACAGAAGCTACGGAAGGCATTGAGTGGGGCTCTCTGCTCAAGCAAGAAAAAATGCGTAAAACAACTAGATCAATGTGGAAAATTATTGATCAACTTCGCTATTTGGAATGCGACGTCAGAAAAGTCGCAAAAGAAGCATTAAAGCAAGTAATAAACCAGTAAGTTTAAACTAACTTGCATATGGGTCAAAACAACTGAGAAATAAGTTTCGTTATGAGGACAATAAGGTCAAAGAAAATTCTGGGTCAAAATTTCAAGAACAAGTTTGTCTATAGATAGAGACCGGCACATGAAAATTTTTAAATTCATTTTTTGATAGTTTGTTGACGAACGCCTAGTAAAAATATATAGAAAAAACTTTAATTGAGGCAGTTTTAATAAAACGCGAAAAATTTTCGATAAAAATCAATTTTTAGCAACCAAAAAATAATCACTCCAAAACATTGATTTAGGTGGGAGTCGGACCTGAGCATTATGCACGAAAGCGAGAGCAAAACCATTGCGCCACTAAGTCTACTTGACACGAGTTTTTTGAAATTAACTAAGTTACTAAGTTTAAGTTACCATTTTTTGTATCGCTTTCGGGGAACGGGAAAAGCGACACATTTTGGTGATTCAAGTTTTGGTCAAGTCAATTAACGGTCTCTATCTACAAGACAACTGAGGTCAATGATCAAGGTCATTTTGTCCCGAAGTACAATCGATATCAATGGGCAAGAACAATTTTGTCCTTAAGATCAGTCGAGATCATACATGCCCAAGAGAGTGCAGTATTGCAAAATTTTTTAATGACCCATTCGTATTTAGGATCGACAAAGCCGCCCCATTACACATAGTATTTTATAAGACCTGTTTGACCTTTTTGAACCCTTTCATATTTGAGTTTCCAGCCCTCTCCACCCATCTTAAGCACAGGGTTGCCACCTAAAATTTCCGAAAAAAAGCATCAGACCATCAGAGTCTTGAAAAAAAGCAATGATCTCCAAAAAAAGCAAAAAAACAGCAAAATTTTAATTCAAAAGAAATAATACAAAATATTATTTTTTCGAAAATATTATTTTACGGAAATTTGTGAAAAATTTTCGAAAAAATAATGGTCTTTTTTTCGAAAAAATAAAATAAGAAAAAATTTTTCGAAAAACATTATGATTTTTCACCAAAAAATGATTAAAATTTCCTATTTTTTTTATCAAAAAGTTAAAAAATTTTCCATTTTTAACAAAAAATTGCCATTTTTTCAACAAAAGCAATAATTTTTCTAAGCATTTTCAGCTTAAAAGCAAACATTTCCCAAGAAATTTTTCGCCTGCGGCGCAGTATTTGCTTTAGCTAAACGATTTCAACAAAAAATTTCGCACATATCGGCGCAAAAAAAACAAGGGGGATCAAGATGATTTTTGGAATTACAGAAGAAATCATAAAAAATCAAAAATGCGGGTGAATCGACAAAGGAGAGTTGAATCCATCGGACGAATCAAAAAATGCGGGTGTATCGACAGGGTGATTAAAAAAATGCGGGTGAATCGACCGGGTGAATTGAAAAAGGAGAGTTGAATCCATCGGGCGAATCAAGAAATGCGGGTGAATCGACAGGGTGATTTAAAAAATGCGGGTGAATCGACCGGGTGAATTGAAAAAAAGAGAGTTAATCCATCGGATGAATCAAAAAATGCAGGTGAATGAAAAAAAAATCAAACAAAAATTAAATAAAAAATTACTGTCTTTGACTCAGAAAAAAAGCAAACAAATTTGCTTTTTTTTGACTCTGAAAAAAAGCAAATTGCTGCGAAAAAAGCGAAAATGGCAACCCTGCTTAAGCATGTATGGTCGAGGTTAATGTCCAAGGATAAATTTGGTTTCGATTGATGTTCTAGGTAAAACATGACCTAAAGGACCAGTCCACGCTATAAAAATTGTAGGTAAAAATTATTATTCGAAATTTATGAAAAATGGAGCATTTTTTGTTTTTACGGCACGTGCTGAATCGTTGCGCTGATAAGGTCCTTGAAACTCTTTAATTTTTCACGTTGGCCATGATTTTCATCAACAAAAATTTCCCTTTCATTGACTTCGATTGAAAACAAAAAGAATTTAATCTTTTTAGATCTAAACTTAAAAAAATTGGTGTCATATACTTACAAATTTATCACGAAGAGCACTCATACTCGATGATGGTGGACTTCAGCCATAACGCCTGGCGGATTGCTGCGTTAGATAGTTCTGGATTAAGTCACTTTCCGGGAATTACCATGACATTAGGTTCATTCTCGGCGCTACAAGAGTTTGTGGATGTTGTTTTTAGTCCTGAGAAGCCGATAGAGGTAAGTAATTAGGCCTATATGTAATTTGGGGCAAACCTATAGCCTTACAGGGCATTAGAAGGGTATACTTGTCCAAGGCGCTCAAATTTGTGCCAAAAATATGGAGAATCAGCATAAAAATGCTTGTTTGTGTTTGTAGAATATATTTGAAATGTAATTGCTGCTGAATCATAATTCATGTTTTCGTTTCAATAACCTAAAACAAATGGTAAGCTCCACTTGTGGGAAGTTGCTTCCATGCGAAAGAGCATAAAATTCTGAGTATTTCTGCTTTTAGACTACTACTTGAAAATCTAATAATAAAGAGATATGAGCGAAACAATATGAGCAATCCAAAAGTAAAAAATGCTCAGAATTTTGTGCTCTTTCACACGGAATCAACTCCACACAAGTGGACGGGGTCTTTTAAGATGGGTTTCCTTTAAAAAAATTTTCAAACCTTAGGGACAATATGCATATGCTCTGATTTCTTCAAAAAATGGCTTCCAAGGCGATCTTGCGCGCAAATATTTTTTGCACGAAATTTAGAGATTTTGAATGCAAAATGCATGGGTCTTGCTCGCTTTAAATCCAGGCTTGTTTAGCGCGTGGACTTTCTGTCAGCTCACGAATTTACTTCTTCTCGTTAGTGCGCGATTGTTATTAGCGTGTCGAGCGATAACATCCCCAATTTGATGGAGTTTTGGGGCAGTATTGTGAACATATGTGATTACCGGAACCATTTTTCATTTTAGGATGTAAATATTCACATAATGTTTCCACTCAAGTCGTTGGCTGAAACAACTGGCGCTACACCAAGATTCCTGCTCAAACGTGATATGGAGCCTTTTAAGGTATTTGCTCAAACGTGATATGGAGGCTTTAATAAAGGTGTGAGGAAGTACAAGATCAACAAGATCTATATCGCAAGCGAGGTAGACTCTGGGACACTATTCAAAAATTGCCAAGCGAAGTTCCCTAAATAAAATTTCAACTTCGTCTTTTCTTCATATTTGTTTGAGCTTATGAAATTTGAAAAGATTTTATTATGAATATCATAAATGATTGTTCATGCATTTTTCTATGATAATCTTGGTGTTTCGAAGAAAACCCTTAAAAACTTTTTGATTTTTACTCGAGCATCTGAGTTATGATATCAAACAGTTTATAAGGGTTTTCTTCGAAACACCAAGATTTTCATAAAAAGTGGTGAAAATTAAAGTTGTTCAGCATGCGTTAATGAATTTTTTGAACTATCGCTCAACTCATTTGGACTCTGAACAATTTAAAAAATTCGAGACTCGTAAATCTCGAATTCGAGAAATTTTGAGTCGAATACCTGTTCGAGACAATTAGCGAGCAGCATAAAACGCAATTGATGAGTATTAGATGGTGCAACTATGTTTTACAGCCTTTAAATTGCTGTACAACCGCAACAACTTTATACACCATGGTCAGTGGCGTAATTAAGGGGATACAGGGTGTACACCCCATTCAGATAAAATGGAAATTTGGGTCCCCCTTTATATTATTGATCAAAAATTTTGATCAAATTTTGTACCAAAAAACTTTTATTTTTCAACAAAAATCGTATTTTTGAGCATTTTCAGATTAAAAACACGCATTTTTTAAAAATTAGAGTCTTTTTTGCTTAAATTACAGAATTTTTACAAAAACTTATTCGAAAGACATAAGCACCATTCTATAAACCGGTTGAAATGTTTTTAAAAATGAAAAACGTGTGCACCCCCTCCATTCGCCGACTCAAATAACGCCATTGACCATGATAGAATATGTCAAAATAACAATTTTGGCACTAAATTGAAGTGCTAATATATTGGATAAAAAATTTATTAAAGCCGTTGCAGATATACATGAGCAAGATCAGGGACTGTCCCAAATCCAAATCGATAATTCCTGAGCATTTTCAGAATAACGGTAAAATATTATCTAAAAAATGAATGCCCTAAGATTATCTTTTGTCTAAAATCGAATGGGCTATCACTACAGTAAAGTTTTACTTCTGAAAATGACTTGCCCCAAGATCATCTTTTGTCTAAGATCGAATGGGTGGTAACAACACTAAAATTTCACTTTGGAAATGACTTGCCCTAAGATCATCTTTTGTCTAAAATCGAATGGGCTATCACTACAGTAAAGTTTTACTTCTGAAAATGACTTGCCCCAAGATCATCTTTTGTCTAAAATCGAATGGGCTATCACTACAGTAAAGTTTTACTTCTGAAAATGACTTGCCCCAATATCATCTTTTGTTAAAAAATAAAACAAATCAGATCAGATGTAAAATAATATTTTAAAAATTGAAATAATAAACATTTTTGAAAGTTATGATACAAAAATTGGATCAAATGATATGTATTAAGAGGCGATATCTTGAACACTCGAACCTAGGAGAGAGTAGTTGTTAAACTGTTCGAGCGAGCTCCAAGTTGAATTTATTTATTAAATTTAGCGCATGAGAAGGTTTTTTAAAGCATTTCGAGTCAACCCATGGTCGACAAAAATTCCACAACCTTGTCTGAAGCTCAAAAACCCGATTTTACGTTGGTTTTTTGAATTTTATAACCCGTCTAAAGCACCATAAATAATTTTTTCGGCCAAAATTTGTCACGGTCGATGTATTCCAACATGGCAAACATTTCTAGCGTGTTCTGAAGAAATCCGTGAAAAAAATTTTTGTGTCTCTCCAGCTACTCCCATGCGTAAAAATGGCCCAAAAATCGAAGTTTCTCGGATTTTTTCGAAACCACTTTAGAAATGTTTTGCATATTGAAATACATCGGGAAGTAACAATTTTTGGCCGAAAAAATTATCTAGAGTGTTTTAGCCGGGATAGAAAATTCAAAAAATCAACGTAAAACCGGGTTCTTGGGCTTCAAACAAGGTTTTGGAATTTTTGTCGACCGCGGGTTGTCTCGAAATGACTTTAAAAAACTTTCCCATGCGTTAAATTTAATAAATAAATTCAACTTAGAGCCCGCTCGAACAGTATAAGGCAATCTTTGAACGCTCGAGAAAGTGTCTCTTAACATCTGCTTCATGATGAAGAGCAAGCCGTTTGTCGCTTTTCTTAGTGTCTGCATCAATTTTGAAGACACAGTAACAGCAGCAGCAAATGAAAAGTATTTCGTTAAAGCCCACTACAGCAACACCAAAAGCCACATCATATGGCCAATAGCTTTGAATACCACTGTTGCATGGAACTCCAATGGCTTCGAATTAAGAGGGTTTCAGACAGGGGGCGAAAAGGTGCCATCATCCATAACCCATCCAGGATGGATCACCCAAATCACCCATCACCCACTAGTGGGTGATAGGTGATGTGGGTGATGCCACTCACTGGGTGATGGGTGGGTGAATTTTGAGTACTATCACCTATCACCCATTTTTTCGCATCCTGGTTTCAGAGCTCTTGCAGAACATATAAATTGATTACATTTTAAACATATTCAAAATTTATACATTCAAAAATTATTGATAAAAATATTTTTAAATTGTATTAACTAAGAAATTCAAAATTATCGGGCCGGCCCTGAAAAACTCGGCCTGGCCGCGGCCCGTGACGCCAGTAAAAAGCCTAGCGTAGAAACGATTCTCCATACCCGATTTGATTTATAAAAAATCAAAAATTATGATCCAAAAATGTAACCTCGATTTTTTATGTAACCCCGAAATATTGAACATGTTCATAATATTTCGGGGTTACATAAAAATCGAGGTTACATTTTTGGATCATAATTTTAGATTTTTTATAAATCAAATCGGGTATGGAGAATCGTTTCTACGCATCCGTTTTTTGATCCGAGTTTCCCTGAAAAAAAAGTATTGTATTTATTTTTAGCGTTACTACTGTTACTACCGTTACTACTTTTAGTAATTGCCAAAAATTAACGAAATTTTTCAAATTTTAAATCACAACTTTCAAATAGATTAAATAAGTGCAAAAAATGTTTTTTTGAATTTTGTTTTGGGGCGCAGGGTCGACCCTTCTCGACTCAGCTGTACCCGCTCGGTTCTCGGGTTTGCCCATACAGTGGAGCCTCGGATTAAAGACACGTCGGATTAACGGCACCCTTGGATTAACGGTCCCGACGAATTCCGATATGTTGCATACATTTTTGTTTTCTCAAAAGGTGGTCCCTAGGGGTATTTTTATGCTAGAAATCGATTGGCGAAATCAGAATAAATGTAAACCCACGTATAAACCGAGAAAATTGCGTTCTTTGATCGAGAACACCATTTTTTTAAATTTTAAAATTTTTTAGATTAGTGAAATTTTCATAATTTATATATATTCGGAAAATTCATGAAGAATGGAGCATTTTTTTACAGTAAATTCTGAATCGCTAATGGCTTTGAGATAATCGCGTTTGAAGTTGGCGATTTTTGAAATTTGTTTTGAATTTGAATTTGCCGCCAAGACATTGATTCAGGGTTTGGCGGCAAATTCAAAACAAATTTCAAAAATCGCCAACTTAAACGCGATTATCTCAAAGCCATTAACGATTCAGAATTTACTGTAAAAACAAAAAATGCTTCATTCTTCATGAATTTTCCGGATATATATAAATATTGGAAAAATTTCGCATATTCATATAAAAGAGGTGTAGGTAATCCGAGGTTTTTTGCATTTATGGATATCATAAAAAAATGCCATTTTTCGAGGGGTTCCCAAGGTTTCACGCCTCGGAAGCGCGCGGAATCGATTCCTCGGCTAAAAATCCCCTAGGAAATGTCTCTTTTCACCTAAAATGCTGGAAAAACTTTCGAGAAAAAACATGGATTTTTGAATAACGTCACCCTCGGATTAACGACGGTCCCGACACCTGTTGTTAATCCGAGGTTTCACTATATTTTGTATAAAAACAGTTTGATTTTAACTATTTTAGATAATTACATCATAGTCGATGAATTGACTCTCGATTATTCGGATAATTATGCTTATGCTCCATCCATAAGAGAATTCTGTACTAATCCCGAGATTGTACAATTGCCTTCGACACCGAAAGAAATTATACTTGATTTTTTAAGATTTTACGAAAATGATGAAGTATCTAATTTCACTTGTAATGGCAAATTAAATGAAGCTAACCGAGTGACTATCCAATTTGAGATTTCATATAGAAATTATGAAAATTTTCATAATTTCTATATGCAATGGTTTGAGGTATCCACAGTGGCGTAGCTAGGATTTTTGATGAAAAATTATTTTTCGCAAGTCGGAAATATTTTTTCTGATAGATTACCTATGGTTTGGTTTATTTTTTGCAAAATAAAAAATTTTTTTTAACCCCTAATTTTAGGCAATTTTGATGAAATTCGGGTCGTGGAGGAGCCCCCCGCATTTTTCGGAAAATTTTTTTGTATTCATTAAATTCAGTGTTTGAATAGCTCAAAATCGAAAATCCCATTAAAAACCCTTTTTTCTTCATGGATATATCGATTTTTTTTAAAAGTTGCCCTCATTTTTAGATCAAAATACAGGGTAACTTTTAAAAAAAAATCGATATCTCCATGAAGAAAAAAGATTTTTTGATGGGGTTTTCAATTTTGAGCTATCACACACTGAATTTAATGAATACAAACAAATTTTTTTCGAAAAATTCGAAAGGGGCTCCAACAACTTTTTTCATAAAAAATTGGCCTAAAAATTAGGGGTTAAGTCAAAATTTGTTAAATATGCAAAAAAAATAAAGCCAAACCATAATCTATCAGAAAAGAACTTAGATTTTTTTACTTAAATTGGCAAAAATAATGTTTCACCAAAAATCTTAGCTACGCCATTAGGTATGCAAATAATTTGCTATTTATAAAATTTTTTTTAGCTATATCGTACGCATGAAACCCCATTTCTTTAATTGGAAAGTTCAAAATTACCATTGTTAGAACCTATGGAGATGAGTTTGCTCTTGATGATATAAAAACATTTTTAAACAACACTGAACTTCGTGTAAAATATAGCCTCGAAAGAAAAGAGTTTCATAGATCTATCTATGATGTTACTAATCAGTATGTTAAGCGTAGCTGTGTGCTACATGAAACGGATTCTTATGCTTTGGTGATTGAAATGGAATATGGAGAGGTAACCGATATGAACAGTAAAAATGCATCAGATTTGGATCAACCACCATGTAAGAAAATGAAATTCATTTCACTCTGTGTAAAATCATTGTGATTGTAATATATTTTTTGGGTTAACAAAATTTTTATTAAACATTTTAAGTGATAAAAATAATATTAATCTTAAAATAAATGCTCTGGTGGATGTCCGGATATCACTTGCGTGAAAATAGTAGAAATAATTTTATTCCACATTTCGGAATTAACCCCTTCTTCAGAAAAACTAAACAATATAATTTAGTGAGTGATAAATAAAATAAAAGTTGTTGTCAATAAAAGTGAGAATAAAACCAATGCGAGTGAAATACAATTGCAAACAGGTCGAATGAAGAGCAAGAATGAAGAGAATGAGCAAGAAGATCATAAGTATACAATAAGGGTATACGTCTTTAAATTGTGTGTTTTTGAACAGCAAATCTAGATCTAATATTATATCTTCCATTTGGGTTTTTCATAATACACAACAAACAAAGAGAATAAGTAAAACCTAATTAAATAAATCAACGATTGTCCTTACGTTTATTGTAATGGATGGTTAAAATGTTTTTGAGAACTGGTTTTCAAATATTTCGCAGTCTTTATCGATATATTTTTATTTCGCAGTCTTTCTCGATATTCATGACCTAACTTACAAGAAGAACAAAAAATTTTTGATGCTTTGTTTTGTTGGGGAATCGGCCTTAGTGGGCTCGGGATCAACCCATGGGAGGAGTAAATCGGCTTAAGGCCTCATTTATACTTTCGTGCGTCTTCGCGGCGCGTCTTGCGTCTATCTCGGTCAATTTAAATCCGTTAGGGCTGAGCGATAGCTCATTGGATTCCTGAGATCACAGTGAACAACTTTGTAGAACATCACTTTTTATGAAAAAATTACTGGGCTGAATAAAAAGCAAGACGCTGTCGAAGACGCATGAACGAAGACGCTCCAGTGTCTTCGACAGCGTCTTGCTTTTTATTTTATTTTTTAATTTTTTCATAAAAAGTGATTTTCTACAAAGTTGTTCACTGTGATCTCAGGAATCCAATGAGCTGTCGCTCAGCCAGTGACGTATACAGAGGGAGGCCCAGGAGGCGCGGGCCCTCCCATAACGAAAAAAATGAAAATTTTTTCCTAATGGTCCCCCCCTTATGTTTTTCTCCAAATTTTTTGAAAAAATTTTTCAAAAATTATAATGGTCCCCCATTATGATTTTTCACCAAAAAGGTCCAAAATTTTCCATTTTTTCAACAAAAATTGTAATTTTCTGAGCATCTTCAGCTTAAATATAAGCATTTCTGAAAAAAATTTTCGCCTGCGGCGAGGTTTTTTTTAAATAAAGTTTTTCACCAAAATTGGCCAATTTTTTCCATTTTTCAACAAAAAATTCCCAAATTTGACATTTTTTAAACCAAAAATTAGTCATTTTCTGATCATTTTCAGCATATAAATAAGCATTTTTCAAAAAATTTTCGCCTGCGGCGCTGGTTTTTGTTTTTTTTTTAAATCATAAGGGTCCCCCCTTATGTTTTTCCCCAAAAATTTGAAAATTTTTCGAGAAAAACATAAGGGGGGACCAAGGCAAATTTTTGAAAATTTCCGGGTAGGGCCCCCCCCCATAAAAAATTTCTGGATACGTCACTGCGTTCAGCCCTAACGGATTTAAATTAACCGAGATAGACGCAAGAAGCGCCGCGAAGACGCACGAAAGTATAAATGGAGCCTTAGGGTTGTTCGGGGATCGGCCTAATCTCGGGGTCGGCTTCGGGACGACTCTGGGGAGGAGTGAATCTGTCTTGGGGGGAAGGTGTTCGGGGATAGACCCTGGGGGTGGGGGAAATAGGATCTGGTGGACTCGAGAATGGCCCTGGGGCTCGGCCCTAGGAGGGGGGGGGTATATGTGGATCAGTCCTGGCGATAGGGGATCGGATCTGGGGCTCGGTGTCGGCTTCGGGACTCGGTCCTGGGGAGAGGTGAATCGTTTTTTATCTTTCGATTTCGGTTTTTTTCGACTTTTTTCAGTTTTTTAAACAAAATTTTCGCAATTTTTTTTTTTGAAATAGCCGTTTTTAAGCTGAAAATGCTCAGAAAAAGACATTTTTTGGTGAAAAATGATCCTTTTTGATTTAAAAAATGAAATTCTGGACATTTTAAGAGAAAATTTGGTCATTTTTAATACAAAATAATTTATCGGTTTTTTTTTCAACTTTTTCGGTTTTTTCTTTCGGTTTCGGATTTTTTTATCGGTTTTTAAAACATGCGGTTTCGGTTTCCCCATTCTAGCGGACACCCTGTACAGAGTGACCCACGGGGTACTTCACATAACATATTTGATGTTATAACGGCTTCTATAAAAGATTTTTGAATGACAGATGATGAAATTATAAATATTTTATATTGGGTAAGTACAGGTTGTTTTTTGATTGCTCCCATATTTCAAAAATTTGCTAAAAATCGAGTTTAGATCCGTTTCCCTTGCCCGATAGCTCAATCGAACGCCCTAATCACCGGATTTTCTTAGAAAACAAAATTATTGAAAAAAATTTATTTTTAATTTTTTGCGAATTTTTGAAATGTAGGAGCAATTAAAAAACCGTGATTATTTTTGGGCTAAAAAATCGAAAATAAATTTTTTTCAATAATTTTGTTTTCTAAAAAAATCCGGTGATTAGGACGTTCGATTGAGCTATCGGGCGATGGAAACGGATTTAAACTCGATTTTTAGCGAATTTTTGAAATGTGGAAGCGTAGAATGTGGGTCGGAAAGCCGAAAAATTGAGGATTAATAGTCGAAAAGTAGGTTGCTTGGAGCAGCATATTTATTTTTGGAAAAAAAGAATATTTTTAAAATTTGTCAATCTTTTTTTTGCCGCCAACTTTTCGACCCCATCGGGAGGGGGACCAAATGAGGGTTATGGGTTTTTTTGAAAATTCCACCTGGGGTGCTGCCCATGTATGATCTCGGGTATTTTTTTAGATTTTTTAATATTTTAAAAAAATATTAGTTGGTTATTCCAACAATCTGTTGTCCCTCGAATCGAGTTATCCTCTATCTTTTTGCGTCAATAAAAATTTCTGCTAGGAATTTTTTTTATATATTCATTAAAATTGATGAGATCGTTAAATAATTCATAAGGCGAGAAATGTTTTTTTTTGTGCTGAACGTTGTATTATCACAACAAAACGATTGTAACTTCTCATTGATTCGATAATTTCTTACTAGGCGAATGAATGTTGGCTCCAAAAGAAAAAAATAATGTGTAATTTTATAATAAAAAACGGGTGAACTTTAAACATACACCGAGTGTTGAATTTATCTAATGGAAAACTTTTCTCGCCTTATAAACATTGCTCATAAAAAAAACTACCTTGATGAAAACTTGGTTTGAAATCGTTAGTTTATTTAATTAGGTTTTACTTATTCTCTTTTTTTGTTCTGTATTATGAAAAAATCCAAAGAAGATATAATACTAGATGCAGATTTGCTGTTCAAAAACACACAATTTAAAGACGTCACAAAATCGGATACCAATTTAATAGGATCTGATGTAATTGTGATAAAGAAGAAATATTTTAATTTTTTTCTTGGATTAACTATATTATGGATATTAATATTTACTATTTCAATTATTTATAATTTGCAAACTGTAAATAATGAATGTTCATGTACTGTTGAAAATTACACTCGAAGATATAAAAGAATGGATAATGCAAACGCATTGGATGTAGATCAACCGAAGGCGGAAAATGCTTCATTAGACTTGAATACTTTGTGTCGAAATTTAACAAGTAAGGCGGACACAAGTTGTCGTACCGACGCATGAGGTCGCAAGTTATCGTACTTTTATCGTATTTTTTCATTCAAAATGCATTAAAAAGTACGACTCGAGACCGCAAGTTGTTGTACTTTTGTCGTACCACGGTACGACAGAAAGATACAACAGTACGACACCAAAGTACGACGACAACTTGCGGCCGGCCTAAAACTCGATTATTTCATTGATTAATAACAATTCAATTTTTATTTAGATAATAATTATCGTTTTAACGTTCATACAAAAGAGGACATTTTTGACGCTATTAGTTCAGACAGTACGTTAAGTAAAGAAAGCAGAGAAAATGCGACTACTTGGTTATATGAGGCTTTAAACATGTACGCTGGAAATAATTGGATGCAAGGAAACCAAGATAAGATTTGCGATCATATGCGTAAGAAATTCGATGGAGTTTATGGGGAGTATTGGCAGTGTATGTCTAATTCGGATAATTCGAACGAAATATATTATTCAATAACTTATGAAGCAGATGTTGGGGATATTACGTTCGATCTAAATGATGGTTTATCTGTAATTATATTTAAATNTCAACGGGGGGACTGTCCCCCCTTCATGTAGCTAGCATCGAATCAAAAGTTAAAGATTCATATAGCCTCGAGGTAGCTTGCCCCCCCCCCCCTCTCCTTGTTCATGTATGCCATAGGGGCACAAGGGGGGGGGACTGTCCCCCCCCCCTATGTCATCGTATCGGGGGCAAAAATGCGAAAACATGTTGTATTTTGGCCCGAGAAGACATGTTTTTTACCAAAAATGCGACATTTTTACGTTTGGCGACTTTTACGTTTGTTAGCCATTGATCCCTTCATTAAATGTAGCGTTCTATCTTCTAATCTTTTCCATTATACTCTGGTATGACCTGATAGACCAAAATAAAAAAAGGGAAATAATTTTTTTGCCACCTAATAAAATAAAAAATGCAATAAAAAGTTTTTGTTTAGTAAGCAACGATTATCGATTTAATGTTCATTCAAAAAGTAAAATTTTTAATTCAATACATTCGAATAGTACTATAAAGACAAAAAGAAAAGTAAAAGCGACGACATGGTTATATGAGGCTTTGCAACAATATGCAGGACCTAATTGGAAGGAAGGAAATCAACACGAGATTTGCCAATATATGACGGACAAATTCGATGAAAATTACGGGAAACAATGGCAATGTGTGACTAGTTCCGATAATTCAAATTCAATATATGGTTCCATAACAGCTGATACAAATGAAGGGGATATCGAGTTCGATTTAAGTGATGGTTTAGCTGTATATATTTTTAAATCACCAGGTAAATTTTTAAATACAGGTTGTTTTTTGATTGCTCCCACATTTCAAAAATTCGCTAAAAATCGAGTTTAAATCTGTTTCCATTGCCCGATAGCTCAATCGAATACTATAATCTCCGGATTTTTTTAGAAAACAAGATTATTGAAAAAAACTTATTTTCGATTTTTTAGCCCAAAAATAGTAAAAATCACGGTTTTTTAATTGCTCCCACATTTCAAAAATTCGCAAAAAAATCGAAAATAAATTTTTTTCGGGCGACCCGATAAAAATATAAAATTTGGGATTTCCCGGTGTCCTAATTGCAAGTCACTAACCTTCTATTTCATCCAAAAGCGCAACAGATTTCCGCATGGTCTTCGCGATCGGTCTCGTGGGTAAACGTTACCACGCCTCTGGATTCTCGTGACGCTGAACTAAACGGCCTAAAATAGGGAAGTAACCGCGGGTGCAAACCCGATAAAAATATAAAAATTGAAACTTCCTTTAACTTTATTTGTCTGAATTTCGTAACCACAAAAAAACAATACAAAACAACAATAAAAGTTTAGCAACACATTTCAGAAATAATAAATATTTAAAGAAACAGCGCAGGAGAAGCTCTTTAGAGAAAGAAGCTTCCCAAACCTTTACTTTGCAAAAAACGCCGGCATTGGAAAGAAAAAAAATTATTGTGGAAAAAATTGATTTTCTCGGCAAGGACATTAGCAATTTGAATAACTCTTTTTTTAAACATCATCTACAAATCGAGAGCTATAATTTTCACAGCAGACCAAAGTAATTCTTTTTGTGTTTGGCTGTAGTGGAGACGCATATCGGTGTAACAATCAAATCTCTTTGAATAACGGCTGGTAGAAAACCAAAGTCGATAATGCGAGTGGAATAGTAATAATTTATTCTCGACAGTTTCGGCGTCTACGCCTGCTTCAGGAGCTATAAATAGCTCCTGAAATTATTACTATTCCACTCGCATTATCGACTTTGGTTTTCTACCAGCCGTTATTCAAAGCAGACCAAAGTGTGCAAAAAGTGGTGAAAACCTCAAAAAGTGTTAAAACGTGTTGGATTTAGTTTAAAAACATTTTTTAAAGTTTTTTCGAGATCTTTGGCTTAAAATGTGCGTATGTACTTGGCGCATAAAGTTATGGCCGAATTTTTACTTTTCATACTTCAAAAGTCAACTTTTGTTCAAAAAACTTTAAAATTACGCCTTTTTTGCAGTTTTAATAAGAAAATTTTGGAGCTAGTGCCAAATGCAGGCCCCAAAGAGCAAAATTTCAGAATTTTATTTAAAAAACATTATAAACTCATTTTTTCGTTTTTATTGCACATCTTTCTCGCCTTTTAGCTATTTAAAATGGTTCAGCCACTAGAACTTCAAGATATGAACTTACTGGAGCTATTCGAAAAGCTGAAGCTGACTGATGAGAAATTTTGTAACTGGATGGTATCTCAAGGATTAATACACGATCTATGACGTGTAATAATTGTCAAAGAGCAATGCAAGATCGTATGGATGGAAGGAACCGATATTGGATTTGTGAGAATAGAGCTTGCAGAACTGGCCCTACGAATCAAACTAAACNAGGAATTTTGTAACTGGATGGTATCTCAAGGATTAATACACGATCTATGACGTGTAATAATTGTCAAAGAGCAATGCAAGATCGTATGGATGGAAGGAACCGATATTGGATTTGTGAGAATAGAGCTTGCAGAACTGGCCCTACGAATCAAACTAAACCGAAAAAAGGATTCCTCATAGTACATGGGCTCTATGCAGTTTGCGCGTCCAATCAAAGATGTACGCGTCCTCACAAATCCAATAAAGCTCTATTCTCACAAATCCAATATCGGTTCCTTCCATCCATACGATCTTGCATTGCTCTTTGACAATTATTACACGTCATAGATCGTGTATTAATCCTTGAGATACCATCCAGTTACAAAATTCCTCATCAGTCAGCTTCAGCTTTTCGAATAGCTCCAGTAAGTTCATATCTTGAAGTTCTAGTGGCTGAACCATTTTAAATAGCTAAAAGGCGAGAAAGATGTGCAATAAAAACGAAAAAAATGAGTTTAAAATGTTTTTTAAATAAAATTCTGACATTTTGCTCTTTGGGGCCTGCATTTGGCACTAGCTCCAAAAATTTTTTTATTTTGCTAAAAAAGCAAAAATCTCGTCCATAACTTTATGCGCCAGGTTCATACGCGCATTTTAAGCTCAAGATCCCGAAAAATGGATATTTATAAAAAAAAGTAGATAGCTTTTGAAGTTTGGGATAAATAGCAAATGTTTGAACTCATTTTTAAAAATTAGGTTCGACATGGGAGAAAAATTTTTTTTACCAAGTTGTAGTTTATACTTTGTAGATTATTTTTAAAAAAGAAATTTTTTAGTTTGATAGAAATTTGACCAAGAAAATCGAAATTCCCCGCAGCATACTTTTTTAAGGTTTTGATATAAAATTTTGCGCAAAAATTTAGCCTTCGAGCATACGTCGTTTATTTTTAAAACATGTTTGAATTTTTGAACCATTCGAAATTTCAAAAGGGTGTGTAGCTCGAAGTCTTTGTTCGATTTTCATGATCGACCCCTCAAACGATTCCTCTCAATGAGGGCAACAATTTTACGCTCCTCTTTTTTTTGTAATTCAAAAACTTGGAATTTTTGGCAGTAGGGCGGAATGCACCGCACGGTTTTTATAGGACTGAGCGCACATTTTTTTGTTTTTGAAATAATTCAAAAATTACGTGGCAAATTCTGATGATTTTGGTGCCATTTTAAAGCTGGCAATCGAAGCAATCCAACGACACCAAGATCATGGCTCTTTATGGTTGCTTAGATATTTGATCAAATGTGAAAAATGTCAATTTTCGGACAAAAATTCTAAAAAATCAACATTTTTCACCTTTTATCAAATATCTCTGCAACCATAAAGAGATATGCCATGATCTTGGTGACGTTGGATTGCTACGATTGCCAGCTTTAAAATGGCACCAAAATCATCAGAATTTGCCACGTAATTTTTGAATTATTTCAAAAACAAAAAAATGTGCGCTCAGTCCTATAAAAACCGTGCGGTGCATTCCGCCCTACTGCCGAATTTTTCTCAAAAAACATGCTTTTTTGACAGTTTTTCGTAAAAAATTATAAGTTTTTGATTGAATTATAAAAAAAGCGGAGCGTAGAATTGTTGTTCGCATAGAGAGGAATCGTTTGAGGGGTCGACCATGAAAATCGGACAAAGACTTCGAGCTACACACCCTTTTTGAAGAGCTGCTCTATATACCATTTCACAATTTTCCACTTTTTTTCATTTCTTTTGTTTTTAAAGCGCAGTTATGTTCGGATTGTTTTTGTTAGACAAAAATGGCGAAATCTAAGCGAAGAAAGTCGACAGAAAAAGCTTGAAAGACTTCAAAAAGCAAAAAACATAAAAATTTACACTCTACTCCCATATTTTACATTTGTCACCACTTTTGGCCATACTTTCCCCCACCGTGTATATAGTCAAAAATTTTTTTTGGCTACCACGAAACTTTTTATTGAATCAGGCAACGTGTACATTGAAACGAAAAGAAACGTGGATTCTTATATAGCTTTTTTGATGCATCCCTGCGTGCCTGATTCAATAAAAAGTTTCGTGGTAGCCAAAAAAAAATTCGACTATACCCCTGGATTTTTAATAGTTTTCATCAATTTCGTTTTCGGGCGTACCCAAAACTTTTTTTAATCGTTAGCAAATGTTTAAAAACAAATTTTTTAAAAAGAAATCTCAACGTATCTTTGTTTTTATAGTATGTTTTTTGAGCGACTTGAATACGATAAAAAATA
The DNA here is from genome assembly GCA_900406225.1 of Acrobeloides nanus. Lineage (NCBI taxonomy): Eukaryota > Metazoa > Nematoda > Chromadorea > Rhabditida > Cephalobidae > Acrobeloides > Acrobeloides nanus. The sequence goes on along the minus strand of OZJO01024057.1, from coordinate 3,959 downwards.
AAAGTGAGGGTCTCCGAGTGCATTTATGGCCATTTCTGAAATCGCCGATTTGCACTGGAAACGGAGTTTTTGAGCTTCCAAGTCCCATAACTTTCTCTAGGTGTTGAGTTTCAGGAAAAATTTGTTATGAAAAAATAAAGGGGTCGAAAAAACGGTCTAAAATTGCACGTTCTTGGTCTGTTATTGCAGTGAAAACCTGAAGTCACCGGATTCCGAAATTGCATAAAAAAAACTTCCTCATACCTGCTTCTATAGTTCTGAAAAAACCGCATCAAAAACAGATTATCCTATGCGAATATCGATAAACAAACAATTTTCTTTCAATATTTATGATTCAATCTAATACTCACTGACTAGGGAACGTTTCCAAGTGATACCAAGCTTTTTTCATAAAATTGTTGCTATTTTTTAGAGGACCGAAAATGATGTAGAATCGCATAAAAATTTTCACTCCATACTTATCTGGTATCGAGGAATTCAGAATTCAAAGTTTGTGCATTGGCTCATAAGGAATTTAAATCGTTTTTCAAATTAAGCCCAGGTAGTCTTGTGGATAGAGCAGTAGTCTTATAGGCTGTATGCATAAGGTTCAATACCCTTAGTATTGCAAATGATTTTTAAAATTTTATAAATCTTTCTGCATCGAAGGGTATTGAACCTTATGCATACGGGCCATCAGACTACTGCTCTATCAACTAGACTACCTGGGCTTAATTTAAAATAAGATTTAAGATGCATTGTCTGAAGGTCTTCAAATACCATGGAGCCAACCCAAAATGTCAAAGTCTCAGAATTTTTTCAATTGTTGCCTATGTTTAAGTATGTGATCCCACTATTAAAAACCCACCAACCTAAAATTCCGAAACTTTTCCTTCTTCGTGATATAGTCCTCAGAAGTTGGTCATCTCGAGCGTACAGCTAAAACTACACCTCCATCTTAAAAGCCCTCTGTCTCAGCCAATTTAAAAGCTCTTCAAATGCGGTCTTTTATATTTGTTTGATATGGTAAAGAGGTACAAATTTGTAGTGCATCATATTTTGATCCAAGCTAACTCCATAGAAATATCGCCATTTTTATCAAATTTAGGCGTTTTTGGGCAGGGGTCAAATTTTCAGTAAAATTGCTCTATAAAATTCAGGTTGAATTTGCAGTGAGGTTTGAAAACGGATTTTGCAAGATTAATATTAAACACAATTATTTGGCCGAAAAAATAAAAAATCTAGGTGGAACTAAGTGGGTAGCTGAGGTCACTTTTGTGGGGGTACACATGTGTCCAAAATGTTAGATTAGCGAAATTTGCCATAATTTATATATATTTGGAAAGTTCATGAAAAATGGAGCATTTTTTGTTTTTACAGTAAATTCTGAATCGTTATCGTTGTCGAGATAATCGCGTTTGAAGTTTGCTATTTTTTGGAATTAGTTTAGAATTTGAATTCCCACCAAAACCCTGATTTTCAATTTTGCCGGGAATTCAAATTCTAAACTAATTCCAAAAAATAGCCAACTTCCGAGGACTATATCTCGAAGAAGGAAAAGTTTCGGAATTTTAGGTTGGTGGGTTTTTAATAGTGGGATCACATACTTAAACATAGGCAACAATTGAAAAAATTCTGAGATTTTGACATTTTGGGTTGGCTCCATGGCCTTATAAGTTGTTTAACAACCTTCAGACAATGCGTCTTAATTCCTTATGAGCCAATGCACAAACTTTGAATTCTGAATTTCTCGATACCAGATAAGTATGGAGTAAAAATTTTTATGCGATTCTACATCATTTGCGGTCCTCTAAAAAATAGCAACAATTTTATGAAAAAAGCTTGGTATCACTTGGAAACGTTCCCTAGTGAGATCTACAAAAAAGGGCGGTGTGAAACTTGCGGACGGACTTTTGCTGATGTGACATTTGCGGATTTATTTTACGTTTTTTAAAAAAGCCTCCGGTTTTTTTTAAACTTAAAATAAATCCGCAAACGTCACATCCGCAAAAGTCCGTCCGCAAAAGTCCGTCCGCAAATGTCCCGTCCGCAAAAGTCCGTCCGCAAGTTTCACATCGCCCAAAAAAGAACGCTTGCCGGAATACTCTGGTATGACTGATAGACCAAAATAAAAAAAGGAAAATAATTTTTTTGCCACCTAATAAAATAAAAAATGCAATAAAAAGTTTTTGTTTAGTAAGCAACGATTATCGATTTAAAGTTTATTCAAAAAGTGAAATTGTTGATTCAATATCTTCGACTAGTAATATAAAGACAGAAAGAAAAGAAAATGCGACGGCATGGCTATATGAGGCTTTGCAACAATATGCGGGACCTAATTGGGAGCAAAGAAATCAAAACAAGATTTGCCAATATATGACGGCCAAATTTGATGAAAATTACGGAAAACAATGGCAATGTATAGCTAGTTCCGATAATTCAAATAACATATATGGTTTCATAACATATGACACAAATGAAGGAAAGATCTTGTTTCAATTAAGTGATGGTTTAGCTGTATATATTTTTAAGTCACCAGGTAAATTTTTAAATAGTAAACTTCCATAATTTAAAACATGCACGAAATGGGTTGGCATCACTTGCGTACAGAGGTGTCATTAGGCCATCACACCTCTGTCTACTAGGGTTGTCTTAACGATAAAATGATTTCGTTATTTTTGTATCGATATAATAACGATATAAAATAAAAAATTTAAAGCATTTATTTTAAAGAAAAATTAAAGAACAGTTGATACACACGTGTACAAGTGGATCTTCGAAAATCTGATCCGATTGCACGATCCCCCCCCCCCGTCACTGCACGACCAGTGACGTACACAGAATTCGGTAAGGGGACTCACACATCATAAGGGCCTCCCCTTACTTTTTTTTCCAAAAATTTTCGAAAAATCATAAGGGTCCCGCCTATGTTTTTTTCATTTTTTAGAAAAATTTTCAAAAATTATACGGATCATCCTTTACGGTAAAAATTTTTTTTTGTTAAAAATCCTTACCAAAAAAATCAGTGCCACAGGCAAATTTTTTTGTTGAAAATGCTTGTTTTAAGCTTAAAAATGCTCAGAAATCAGTGACGTATCCAGAAATTTTTTATGGAGTCCCTACTATAAATTTTCAAAAATTTGCCTTGGTCCCCCCTTTTTTTAGGCGCGAAAATTTTTTGTTCAAGAAAACTTGAGGTAAAGCAAAAACCAGCGCCTCAGGCAAAAAATTTTTTAAGAAATGTTCGTTTTTAAGCTGAAAATGCTCAGAAAATGAAAATTTTTGATGAAAATATGACGATTTTTGCTGAAAAAATTAAAATTTTTGATGAAAATATGACGATTTTTGCTGAAAAAATTAAAATTTTTGAAATTTTTACTGAAGATTTGGTCAGATTGGTAAAAAATCATAATTGGAGACCATTAGAATTTTTGAAAAAAATTTGGGGAAAACATAAGGGGGGACCATTAGGAAAAAAGTTTCATTTTTTTCGTTATGGGGGGCCATGCCCCCTCTGCATACGTTACTGGGGGGGGGGAGACAAAGGCAATTTTATCAAATTTTTTAAAAAATTTCAAAAATCATCTTAACTCGTCTGTTTTTCGTTGGAAAACATCTATTTTTAACCTGAAAACGCTCAGAAATTTTCGATAAAAGTTTCGTTGAAATCTTTAAGTTAACGCAAAAACCAGCGCCGCAGGCGAAAATTTTTTTTGAAAAATGCTTATTTATATGCTGAACATGATCAGAGAATGACTAATTTTTGGTTTAAAAAATGTCAAAATTGGGAATTTTTTGTTGAAGAATGGAGACAATTTTGGTGAAAAACTTTATTTAAAAAAAACCTCACCGCAGGAGAAAATTTTTTTGAGAAATGCTTATTTTTAAACTGAAAATGCTCAGAAAATTACAATTTTTGTAGAAAAAATGGAAAATTCAAGATCTTTTTGGTGAAAAAATAGGAAATTTTGGTCATTTTT
>OZJO01024051.1:0-20922 GCA_900406225.1 Acrobeloides nanus | reverse complement strand
CTAAACCAAAGGACAAATTGTATCCCCTTGGACACATTGTAGGGTTTTGATTGACCCATAGATATAGTATCCATGACGCATAGTTGCTTGTGCATGTGTCCAAGAATCAATCTTTTAATATTAAACGAGAAATGTCTGTCTGTTTGTTTGTGTCACCGAATTTTGTAACCTTAAGTCTAATCCCGTTACGACTTAGATTTTTGGAAAGAGTTCGTTGAGAGAAGAAAAATGACACCAAAATCATGGGGGTACTCCCTATGAAAAAAAGAGAGTACCCCCATGATTTTGGTGGGGGTACTCCCTTTTTTCAGAGGGAGTACCCTCTCCCATTTCTTAGGACCTATATGGATCCTGGACTCATCTGATCCAGACCTCAAATGAGTTCTATTTGTTCAAAATTTCAGAAATCGGAAGATAACCATAAAAAATGTTGATAATGTCTGAATTTATATAATTTTTTAGAGATTGGGCGGTTTGGTCTCAAAAGGCATTGGTCGTAACGTACAAGAATTAATAAACATTCGCAAAAAGATAAAGATCATCGGAAAAATTGCCGAAGAACAAGTCAAGAGAGCTAACGCTAAAAATGGCTTGGTAAACAAAGTTATCAAATATTATTTTCAACCAAAAAATTCAGAACAAAGTTTTACCGATTGTTAAAAATGATGATGATGAGCCGAAAGGATTGGGAAAGAAGGTTAAAGATGAAGTCTTGGCTAGTGTTTTATTCCAAGTAAGACATACCGAAAAATCGTAAATAGATTGCGAGTTTAGAATGACATGTTTTTATCGGAAGATCAACTTGATGCCATCATTGAAGATGCTTCCAAAGACCTTGGATGGACCGACGATGATCTCACCAAAATTGGACATTCTCGTAGCAAAAGACAAGCTATTCGGAGTCCAAGTTTCAATGACTATAGGTGGACATCTCCAATTTCATACTATTTCGATTCTAACATACGTAATGAACTTTGATTTTGAACAAAATTTTATTCTCATTTTTAGCAACTGTTACAAGACAAGTCATTCGACAAGCTTTTAATTATTACTCCAATCATAGTTGTCTTAAGTTCGTTGAAAGTTCAACGGCTATTCCAAGAATTCAATTCCGAAATGCTACGACGGGCTGTTTTTCATACGTTGGTTACTTGGGAAATGATTGGTATGGTGCACCAAGTAGCCAAACTAAATGTTCGGTCTGTAGTGGATATGGACTTCATCCCGTCAATTTGGGTGAAGACTTCTGTGATGATGAAGTAAGACTTTTTCAGACTCTTTCATTATGATTCTCAACAGGTTTTAAAAAGATCGAACGATCGCTTCAATCAACAACAAAATGAAAATACTTGGTTTCCCCCGGAGAAATCTGAATAAATCCAGGGAAATCCCAATCCTATCAACACCGATATTAAAAAATTTTCGAAAAATAAGTGTTTCCATGCCTCTTTCAGTCTAATTTTACCTCAAAAAGCGGTTTTCATTTTGATTGTTTAGTTCGGATCCATTGGTCATGAAATCTTCCATGCTTTCGGAGTCCACCATCAAATGTCTCGTTATGACCGCGATAATTATATCTCATTGACTACAGCATTAGCTGCTGATGACCAATATCAAAAGTTGTCCACAGATAATAGTTACAATTATGGAACCCAATATGATTATGGCAGCAACATGCACTATGGAAGTAATCAACTAACTTTTTAAAATTTACAAAATTCGAATTTAGAAACCGGCCAAACTGCAAAAAACCCAATCTATCAAAGAACCATGGGTGCTAGATTCGGACCTTCGTTCATCGATATTATTCTCCTCAATACTCATTATAAATGTAAGAATATATCATGTTGCAGATGTAAACTTTTTAGGCATGTGTCAAACATCATCAGTGACATGTGTTAATGGAGGATACCCTAATCCGAATGGATGTAATTCTTGTTTATGTCCAGGTGGTTTTAGCGGAACTACATGCTCAATTCGAGATCCTGGAACAGAAAACTGCGGTGAGACTCTCCAGGTAAGATATTGGTAAAATTCGACGAATTATTTTTAGGCTACTGCTTCGGACTCATGTCAAAGTCTAAGAACAAGCATTGGTAATAATAATAATATTCAAAATCTTTACCATCAAAAATGTTGGTACCACATCAAGGCGCCAACCGGAAAACAAGTTCAGCTCATATTCAGTGAGGCTAATGGTGGTTCTTATGGAAATGGGTGCACTAGTAGTGGTGTTGAGATGAAAATTAAAAAGGCCGATTTCAATCGGACTGGAGCTTTGTATGCATGGACTTTAAAAAAAAGTTTTTGAAAATTCCTTATTTAGAATATGCGGAAATGACCCACAATTCATTTCGGATGATGGAGACAATGTGAAGACTTTTACAACTGATAGTGAGCTGGCAATCTTGCACATTTATTCCAAATATAACAAGTTTAATTTGGGTCTGCAATACCGCTATGTGGATTCAAGTATAATACTTTTTAGATTATTTCATTCAAATTTTAGGTACTTCTTCTACTATTCCGGAATCATGTAAGCCATGTAAAAATAAATATAATAACTGCGATGATCTCGTCAATGCATGCACCACCGACCCTACGATGCCAGTTGACTGTCCGATCACATGTGGAACTTGTCCTGGTATATTTTTAAACGCATTCGATGAATCATTTCAAAAAACAGTATAGAATATCATTATGGGAGCATACAGGTCTAGCTCTCTTCTAGATAGTGATCAATCCCGTCCCGATCCCGTTCCGTCCCGAAAATCCCAGGATTTTTGGCATCCCGACTCGAAATTTTTGAACGAAACTCGATTCCGTCCCAGATCCCGACCTTCCCAGACTCAATCCCGTCCCGAGTCGGGATAAAAAACATACCCCATAAAAATACCCTTCCCCCTAAGTTTTTTATACCCCTAAAATGGATTTTTAGGGGTATAAAAAATAGGTTAAATTTTTGTAAATATCCTACGGTGCAGAAAAAATCACATGTTGACGGAGCGTGATTTTTTTAATCAGTTTTTGAAAAAATTGAAAAAAATCACCTTGGTCCCCCTTTATGTTTTTTTTTTCCAAAAATTTTCGAAAAAAACTGAAGGGGGTCAAGGTGAATTTTTGTTCAAATCCCGTTCCGTCCCGAAAATCCCGAGAATCGATTCCATCACGGGTCCCGAAAAATCCGCCCGACCAAGAGGTCAATCCCGAACTCGGGATTGAACACTAGTTGAAGATTATATACAGATCCAGGAGAAGCTCCCATATCTTGGCACAACTTCAGGTCCATGTCAACGTCTAGATTCAAGCTCGTATAAATATAGAGCTAGGGGTAATTGGTACACGGGTGGTATGCCCGGAAAAGTAACACTGAGTGTTGAGAAACACCGTTTGATAAGAGATTTATTTGAATAACTAAAAAAACAACCAATACAAAACACTTTCCAAGACTAAGATCAAATCAGAGATAAGGGATACATTGTAAAGCTTTTAACATAAATTCTCATAATCTTAGACTAAGATTAGAAAAGGAGATAAAGAGTACATTTTAAAGCTTACAACGAAAAAGCTTCTTGGACAACTCTGAGCTTGTCCGAGACAAGGGAATAACTTGAAAAAATTCTAAAGAATTACAGACGTTATTTTTCAAAAGAATCCCATCCATTATAGTAAATAATTTTAATCCCATTATTTTAAGGATCCGGTTCAATAGCCACTACACAAGCACCGTGCGAGAACCAATATTCAAATTGCGATGATTTGATCGATGAGTGTACCACTAATCCAACTATGCCAGTCGATTGTCCCATAACTTGTAATACATGTCCGGGTTCGTGCGAGAACCGATATTCAAACTGCGATGATTTGATCGATGAGTGTACCACTAATCCAACTATGCCAGTCGATTGTCCCATTACTTGTAATACATGTCAGGGTTAGCTTATCATCGGCACTAGGATCGTATTTACCTCATTTATTCGTGAATAAAATTCCATGGAAAAAATCCGTGAAAAAATTTCACTATTTGAACATTTGTGAGGTAAATACGATTTTACGCCTTATCATCTTATAATACCTTTGATTATGTTATTGAATAAAGGTTTTATTGCTAAAAAATTTTGCATCGATAACAATTACTAGCTTCCGTCAATTATTGGATTTTTTGTGATGAAATTATACATTTTTCTATGAAATTTTTTCTTTTACAATCATATCTAAAAAATTAATTCATAATTAAGTATAAAGGTCGTGAAAAAAGATTCAAAAGATTTTTTATTGAAAAGAAATATAACTGATATAAAACAATACACGGCGGGGCAAAATCGAAAAAAATTGACGAATTGCAATTTTGAATATATTCGCCTGACTTGCAATAAATTCCAATTATTGAAAAGAAAATTTAAAAATTTTTTGAATTTTTGCCAAAAAAGTTAAATTTTTGCTAAAACTTTGGAGACAAATTCCGGAAGTCAGGAATTTTTGTTTTCGCTAATTTTTTTTTAAAAAATTTTTTAAGACTTGATTAACAACTTAATGCATCGCTTTTTTCACGAAACCTTCATTTTCAGCATTATTTTTGACTTGAAAATATAGCTATATATAGTTGAAAAAATATAGGTATATTTTCAAGTCAAAAATAATGCTGAAAATGAAAGTTTCGTGAAAAAAGCGATGCATTAAGTTGTTAATCAAGTCTTGAAAAATTTTTTACAAAAAAAATTAGCGAAAACAAAAATTCCTGACGTCCGGAATTTGTCTCCAAAGTTTTAGCAAAAATTCAACTGTTTTGGCAAAAATTCAAAAAATTTTTAAATTTTCTTTTCAATAATTGGAATTTATTGCAAGTCAGGCGAATATAATCAAAATTTTAATTCGTCAATTTTTTTCGATTTTGCCCCGCCGTGCAATATAAATCACATTATACATAGAAAATATAAAAAGATTCGATTCAGCCCATTACTACTTAAGAGACGATATCTCGAAAGTTCGAACTTCCGTGGCACTAGGCAAACTGCGTATGTAAGATGCGGTCAAGATTGTTGAAAAAAATTCTAGGCTGAAGGGTTCAGATTCTTCATTTTGAGAACTTCGAAGACAATTCTGACGTCATGCTAAAAATTTATAGTTTAAAAAAAATTATTTTTGTATCTAGGCCTAGGACTAAGTATAGGCTTAGGCCTATCTGAGTCTATAATTTCTGAAACTTTCAGATATGACGGTAACATATATATTTAATTCACTTTTTTAGGTTATGGATCCAACTTGTTTTTGGGATTCTTTTTGACGAAAACAACTTTTTCTTCCTCTTTTCTTCCGTCTTATGATTTGAAGACAGAAAGTAAATTGCTCGGCCATTATGATCATTATCAAAGTATAAATTTAAGCTATCGTCGATAGAGAAAATTGATCAATCAGTCAAACTTAAAAAATCAGCCTTGGATCCGCCTAACTTTAATAAAGACAACAACCACATGTGTTAACTCGTTCTTCTTCGCCGCATTCGAACAAAAATATAAATGAATGATTTTACGATTTTTCTGGACTTTGATCTTTGTTCGAAATTTTTTTTAACATCAAAGTTTTTCTTCTTAAATCTTATTTTCAGACATGTCATCTCGATATCTTGTAAAATCGAATGTCGATGAGATCGATGAAACGAAGTATGGTTGTTGTTCTAGTTTCCATGTGATAGTAAGAAATTTTTTATAATCCCTTTTTAAATTTTTTTATAGGCATGTGCAAAGTTCTGGGCAATTCTTGATATAGCCTTGTCTATCATCGGAATTATCCTTGCTCTATTTTATAAACCACCTCCTCACATTGATACTCAACCAGCATCTAATAGTTCTACAATCTTCGATACTGGATCTTCGATTTATCTTTCTTCTTATATATTCCAACGTGTTATCTCGATTGTCTTGAGTGCGTTAATTTTATATGGAATTGATAAAGTTAAGCCTCAAATGTTATTGCCATTCCTGGGAATATCTGTAGGTTTTTAGGGCTTATGAGACTCTTTTTTAAAGGACTAGTCCGGTCAGTTACAACCGTATAAAAATGATATATTCAGAAAGGTCATGAAAAATGGAGCATTTTTTGTTTTTATAGCATGTTCTGAATCCTTGTAGTTTTCGAGATAATTGCGTTTGAAATTTTCAATTTGTTACAAGCTCTTCGTTGTAATACACAAACTTTTTTGTATTTTCTGCGGAAAAATCAATTTTTGTATCAATTTTTTAAATTTTCATAAAATGAACATTGTTGCAATTTTTTATAGCTAAATGAGATGAACAAAATGGCACCGAAATTATCCAATTTAAACATTGTTTTGGGTTATTGAAACGAAAATTCTGATTCATGTTTTCGTTTTAATAATTCAAAACCATGCTCAAATTGGATAATTTTGGTATTATTTTGTTCGTCTCATTTATCTATAAAAATTGCTACAATGTTCATTTTATGAAAATTTTAAAAAATTGATGCAAAAATCGATTTTTCTGCAAAAAATTCAAAAAAGTTTATGTATTACAACGAAGAGCTTGTACACAAATTGAAAATTTCAAACGCAATTATCTCGAAAACTACAACGATTCAAAACATGTCATAAAAAGAAAAAAAGCTCCATTTTTCATGATCTTTCCGAATATATCATTTTCATATGATTGTAACTGATTGAGCTGGTCCTTTAACCCTCCAATGGCCGAGCATATTTTTAATGCTTAAGAAATTCATAACTTTTTTATTTCGTTGTCTTTTTTGATGCGGTTTTTTTATTAGTGGACACACCCAATAAAGTTTATTTTCCACTAGTTTTTATAAAAATTTCTCCACAGGAAAAAATTTTTTTCAGCGATTTTACTAAAATATTCATAACTTTTTTATTTTGAACAATTTCTATATGGAATTCAATATGAAACGAAAGAAAAGACTATAATCTACAACTTACAAAAAACCGCATGTCAAAACATTCAATCCTGATTTTTTAATTTTTTCAACAAAATCAGGCAAAAACACATTAAAATTATAAGTCAATTAAAATTAAGACCAAGTGGCGAATTTGGTGCGCGTTATTTTTTGATTCTGAAGCTGCCAGGTTCGGATCCTGTCGACGGCAAATATTTTTGCCTGATTTTGTTGAAAAAATTAAAAAGTCTATAAAAAATCAGGATTGAATTTTTTTGACATGCGGTTTTTTGTAAGTTGTAGATTATAGTCTTTTCTTTCGTTTCATATTGGGTTCCATATAGAAATTGGTTAAAATGAAAAAGTTATGAATATTTTAGTAAAATCGCTGAAAAAAATTTTTTTCTGAGGAGAAATTTTGGAGCTGTACGGCTTGGGGGGGGGCGCACTTAACGTGACTCCAAAGGCCAAAGTAGAAAAACGTTAAAATTTTTATAGAAATACACCCTCTAGGGGTAAAAATTGATGCGGAACACGCTGGTGCTATTATTTTCACTCCAAAATCTTCGAAAACATATGAATTTTTGCACTTTTCTCAATAATNATGAATTTCTTAAGCATTAAAAATATGCTCGGCCATTGGAGGCTTAAATCATTTTTAGGGTTTCTTTTTCGTTGTCTCTGTCATAATTTGTGTTATTGGCGCCATCGGCATTCTCATCCATATTATTATTCAACATCAATACTTATTTATTATAGCAAGTATAAATGTTTATGACTTATAACTCAAAGTTGATTTTGCCACATGGAAATAATTTTTAAAGGATTTTAAAAATTTAAGATATTTTTTTCAGTTTTGGTGGGTCTCTTAATGCTAGGCATATTTTTCTACACCTGGTATTTGTTTCTTGATTTGTACTATCGAGCATATAAGTACCTAAAAGAAGTTCAAGAAGGAAAGAAGAATGACCGTTATCCGATGAAAAACATCTCATCTGCATGATTTTTATAATAACTTAAAGGGGTGGGGGTAAAAATCATGGCCACTCCTCCGAAAAAATCTTTCTCGATACTTTTTTGTGAAAAGTACATTTCTAGGGGTAATTTTATATGAAGAATCGATTCCGCGCATTCCCGAAGCATAAAAACGTTTCCCTGACCCTGTTTCCGGGACTGAAAACGCTTTCTTTATAAAATTATTTAAGATTTTGATTTCGTCGTATAGTTGTTTGTATCTGGAGTCTAGCGCCTTCGGCGCTAACTTTTTAATTTGCTAAAATATTTTGCGTTCGAGAAAAATTCGATCGTGGTGATTTCCCAGTTGCGCCATAAGGGCAGATGATCNGTCGTATAGTTGTTTGTATCTGGAGTCTAGCGCCTTCGGCGCTAACTTTTTAATTTGCTAAAATATTTTGCGTTCGAGAAAAATTCGATCGTGGTGATTTCCCAGTTGCGCCATAAGGGCAGATGATCACAAAGCTCTCAAAAGAAAATATATACTAAAGACATTTTCCAAGGGGTGCCAAGTCTGCTGATTTTTCAGAAAAGTGCTGATTCTGAGATGTCAAATATGGCAAAATGCTGATTTTTCAGTGCCAAATCTGATTTTTGAGATGCGAAATTTTGTCAAATTTATAAGAAAGATAATGAAAATTAGCATTTTGCTTATTGTTGTTCCTCAAATCTGATTTTGAAGTAAGATTTTCTGATTTTCAACAAATGTCCTTGGCATCCCTGCATTTTCCCTTGAAAAATTTTTTTGAATTTTTTATATTTTTCAAGTGGGTACCCCCACAAATAAAGATGATAAAGTTACGAAAATCAAAAAAGATCTTGTGAATAAGGAATGGAAGAGAAAGGCTTGTAGAAGAATCAATAGATCATAAGAGAAGGTAAGGACCTGGTGATCCCATGAATACAGAAACCAAAGATCTCTATGAAGAGCTTGATATTGTTATTGATCGGCTAAATCAAATTTTATATTTTAGTGACAGTGATGATGAAAATTGTGAAGATTAATTGTTGTTTTTTGTTTTTGCTTAAATTATGATATTTTATTATAAAAAGAGTAATTTTCCATCAGATATTGATCATCAGGATTGAGATGAGTTGAGATACAAATTATCTCGGAAAACAGTTTCAGGGAAACGTTTTTATGTCTGGGTATGCGCAGAATCGATTCCTCACATAAAATATATATAAAATTGCCCCTGGAAATGTATTTTTTATAAAAAATATCGAGGAAAAATTTTGTTCGGAGGAGTAGCCATGATTTTTACCCTCCCCCTTAAAAAAGTTACGACAAATTTCGTCGCGATTTCATGACAAAATTTGTCTCGTAACTTTTTTCTATGTATTTTCATAAAAAGCGGTCAAAATAAAAGTTGTATAACGCAATTTTTGTGCTATATTTGTTTTTAACATTTTTCATAAAAAGCTAAAGAAAAATTTTGAGAACCGATTTCGAGATTTCATTCGATTTCTTGGCATCACTACTTTCCGGTGACCGGGATCATATGATCAACCCAAGTTTTAGAATATATCAGATGTGGAAGAATATTTTTTAAAAAAAGATCATCAAAAAACGGTTCTGATTGATATTTTGTGATGATTGATTATTTAAAGAATTCTTTCCTTCAAAGTACATTCTAGTTTAGGTGTTTGTCGGGCGATCTCAACTTTGACAAACAACATAAAGTGTAATGAATGTTGTAATGTTTCGAATTGTTAGACAAAAATCAAGTGACACCCAATAGAAATAAAACTCGAGTTTATTCGTTATGGTATGTTTTAAATGATTTAAAATATTAACCCATTAACGCCCACTGGGTCATATGTGGAACGCAATGTAAATGGACCTCTAGAGCAGTAAACTTAAACCCATTTCGGAAGTACAATAGCTTAAAATCTTCCTCTAATAAAATGCAACAACTTTTTCAAAGATCACCAAGGGTGATTTTTTTGTTTTCATGGCTAAAAAATTAATGCAAAATTTGAAAATTGTCATTTTTTACCTTAAAATTTTAACGATTTTCGAAGGGTTTCATTTTTTTCAAACGATATGTTTTCTTAGGAAAGCTTGGATAAAAATGATAGCTTAAAACCTCTAGAATTTATAAAAAACAAAATTAGATTTTTTGGCTTAGCAGATTTTAAAATAAAGCCTTGGAAGTAGTGGGTCATATATGACCCAGTGGGCTCGAACCGGTCAAATTGCTTAAAAATCAACAAAGCGTTCGTAAACAGCATGATTCATTTTTTATGTTCTGCATAGCTTTACTAATTAAAGATTGAAGAAAGAACATACTCTTTTGCTGTAAACAGATTGACTATGGCAAGAGCTAAAACACTTTTAAATCGATTTTTCTTTTATTCACTTGTAAAGCCATGAACACTGAAGAAGCGTTGCGTTTTGTTGAAGATGAGCTAGAAAATGAAGACGTTTTACAAGCAGATATTGCGCTAGTGCCTCCAGAAAATGGAAGTGATACGGATGAGGATAATGCCGATGAAGATTTAGGTGGAGATTTTATTAAAGTTGGAAAAATATTTTTACAAACTACAAATAAGTTCATTTTTATGCAATTTGACCGCTTCGAGCCCACTGGGTCATATATGACCCACCTCAAATAACCCGATTTTTAAAATGATACTCTATTTCTTTATATCTAGGGTAGTTTCTAGTGCTATTTTAAGCTATTTAAAAAAAGAAATTTGGAAAAAGCATAGTTCCTCGAGTTCTGGGCTTTAATGGGTTAAAGTCCCCTGGTTCCTGGAACTAGAGTCCGGTGAGTCCCTTAGCTCACTAGGGTCAGGAATGATCCCTTGGCCCGTTAGGCCAAGATCAAGCCTTTTTTCCAACTTCTGCCAGGCTTTATACAGGGTGTTTCAGATGAAATGTACCTATTTTATTTTGACATAGCTTTTTTCTGGAAAAGTATTTTGAATTCCCGATTTTTGGAAATAACGAGCTAATTTGTCCATTTTATACATATTTTTTTGTTTTTGAAAATCTTGACTTTGGGCATTGAAACGAAAATTTGCTATTTTGTCCTGAAGGAATTTTTAAAAAATTCTTGCGCCAATTGATTCAGCGACCCCAAAAACGGTAAAAACCAATTTTCGTGAAAAACATATTCTTGATTTTCGAGTAAAAAAACTTTATTGAAGTCAGAGAGAAAATTGAAAGCTTTCATTCGTTTATTGAACAATGGTGTTGCAATACAACAAAGGTATAGGTACATATGAGCATTCGGAGCACGGCGGCTTCATTGGATCACAGGTTGGGGCTCCGCTCCTTCTCACTCCCCAAAAATGGGCTATCCCAAACCTTTATAGCAACCGTACTGCAACCTGAACGCAGGTTGCAGCACGCTTGTCTCGGGCTTCTTTTTAGCTATCTCAACCTGTGGGATCTTTTCTCTACTTGAGGTGATGTGGTATACCGCCCCTTTTGACTGTTTTCGTGTTTGTATCGTGTTTGCGTGAGCTTGCAAACTTTTGCCTATGGTTAGCATAACTGTTATCATTTCCGAGGACTGACTTTGTTCATCGTGCGTCATCAGATCCGAAAATGGAATGGAATGTGTTTTTGAATGAAGCCTCAAAGACGAGGCAAACAAAATCACTCCTCGAAGTTGAATCACCAAATTGCTCGAGCAAATAATAAATAGACGCTGCAAAACACAAAAATAGTTCAACTATACAAAATATAGGAAGTTGCATAAACTACCTTATTGTTATATTGAGGGGCTGGGGTCCGAACCAGCGACGTTCAGACTTGTGCGTGTAAGCTCGCATACACCACAATGTGCATGAGCCCGAACGTCGCTAGTTCGAACCCCAGCCCCTCAATAAAGTTTTTTTACTTGAAAACCAAGAATATGTTTTTCACGAAAATTGGTACACTACCGTTTTTGAGGTCGCTGAATCGATTGGCGCAAGAATTTTTTTTAAATTCCTTCAGGACAAAATAGCAAATTTTTGTTTCAATACCCAAAGTCAAGATTTTCAAAAACAAAGAAACATGCATAAAATGGACAAATTAGCTCGCTATTTTCCAAAAATCAGGAATTTAAATACTTTGCCAGAAAAAAGCTATGTCAAAATAAAATAGGTACATTTCATCTGAAAACACCCTGTATATCCGTTTGCGGTTCAGAGTATCGGTTCAGATGCCGTTTTCGGCGATATTCGAATCGCTTTGTAGTGGTAGTAATATCGCTTTAGGTTGATACGACTATCGCTTTCTGTCGGTACGACTATCGCCTTTGTTCGGTACGACTATCAATTAGTCATCATACCTGTTAGCGGTAGAGCTATCGCCAGTTAGCGGTAGCTCTATCGCTAGTAGGTGTAGTTTATCGACATCGTCGATACAATTGGTACATTCGTGGAAACATTTCTTGATGGATAAGTCATTTGTAATGTTATAAAAAATAGTCTATAAAATAGGCGTTGTTTATAGTTTTACCACTAAAAAACAGCAAAAAATATGACCTTGAACAAATGGAAGACCTTTTTACATTCTTTTTGATAGAACTGTTCGAATAATGTACTTCTTTTGTTATTTGCGAGCGATGTTCGATAATTTAGTTAATCATTTTTAATTTTTATTTTTAAATTTTTTTAAGATTTATATTCAACATGTACAAATTTACGTTTGTTATTTTGTTAATTGTCCTATCATATGGCTTATGTGAAGACTATGATAAAATCAATGCATGCTCAAATGCTCTTATTGCTTGCAGTAAATTTTGTAACGGACAAGAGATTTCGTGTAAACAGAAATGTGCATCAGAATTTGCTGTAAAGGTATGTGGAGGAATGTCTTTATTTCTCTATGGAGACAGTATCAAAAATTGGTTGGATTAAAAAAATATAAGATCTTTAAAGAAACAATTTTAATAGTTTGTATCGTTTTTTATATAAATAAACTTTTTTTTATTTAAGATCATTGACAAGTAAAAATTTAAAGGACCAGTCCAGTAATTTACAACCATATGAAAAATGATATATCCGGAAAGATCATGAAAAATGAAACATTTTTTGTTTTTACGGCATGTTCTGAATCGTTGTAGTTTTTGAGATAATTGCATTTGAAATTTTGAATGTGTGTACAAGCTCTTCGTTGTAATACACAAACTTTTTTGAATTTTTTGCAGAAAAATCGATTTTTGCATTGATTTTTTCAATTTTCATAAAATGAACATTGTAGCAATTTTTTATAGCTAAATGAGACGAATAAAATGACACCAAAATTATCCAATTTGAACATTGTTTTGGGTTATTGAAACGAAAACCCTGATTCATGTTTTCGCTTCAATAACCCAAAACAATGTTCAAATTGGATAATTTTGGTGTCATTTTGTTCGTCCCATTTAGCTATAAAAAATTACTACAATGTTCATTTTATGAAAATTTAAAAAATAATGCAAAAATCGATTTTAAAACATTCAAAAATGTTTGTGCATTACAACGATGGGCTTGTAACAAATTCAAATTTCAAACGCAATTATTTCGAAAACTACAACGATTCAGAACATGTCGTAAAAACAAAAAATGCTCCATTTTTCATGATCTTTCCGGATATATCATTTTTCATATGGTTATAAATTACTGGACTGGTCCTTTGAAAGGTTAATGAAATGATGAAAGATGAATAGCTTTAAAGAAAATTTTTGAATATCACTTCTAATTTTATTCATATTTAAGTGAAAATTGATTTTGTTTTCTTTTTTAATTTCGACTGAAGGTCTGAAAAAGAAAAGTTTATTTTTTTATTAGAAATTCTAAATACGAATATACTAATTTGGAATTACTTAGCAACCAAAGACCTTAGGTTGAGAGCGCAAGTTCATTCTGTTTTATGAAAAAGAATGATTTATAAATATCATTTTTAGAAAATCTGTCATGTAGGAGTTATAGCTATGCTTTTTATATCGAGTTCTCGATACACTATAGTTTCGAATTCGCTACTCTTCTTCTTGGAATGAATATTCTATACAACAAAAAGCATAAAATTTGTTGAAAAATCTTGATGGTATTAATGTTTTTCATAAAAATATTTGTTATCTTTATTCAGTGGCGTAGCTACAGGGGGGGGGAGCGAGTGCCCCCCCCCGTTCTTGAAAAAATTTAAAAGTTTTCCTAAGGGTCCCTTATGTTTTTGCCCAAAATTTTTGAAAATTTTTTTCAAAAATCCTAATAGTTCCCCTTATAATTTTTCACCAAAAATGACCAAAATTTCCTATTTTTTCACCAAAAAGGTCCAAATTTTTCCATTTTTTCTATAAAAATTGTAATCTTCTGAGCACTTGCAGCTTAAAAACAAGTATTTCTCAAAAAATTTTAGCGCCGAAAATTTAAATTTTTTCAGGAATGAGGGGAACCATCCCAGGTTCCCCCTGAGGGGAGGGGCCAAACCCGGAGTGGTTCCCCCCTCTTCCTGGAAACCATCTCACGTTCCCCCTAGGGGGGGGGGGAACCCTGTTGGTTTCCCACCATTCCTGAAAAAATTTTTCCTAATGGTTCCCTCTTTTTTCCCCAAATTTTTTCAAAAATTATGGTCCCCCATTATGATTTTTTACTACAAATGACCAAATTTCCAATTTTTCACCAAAGAGGTCCAAAATTTTCCATTTTTTTCTACAAAAATTGTAATTTTCTGAGCAGTTTCAGCTTAAAAACAAGCGTTTATCAAAAAAAATTTTCGCCTGCTGCGCCGGATTTTCTTTGACTATGTTTTTCACCAAAATTGTCCAAATTTGTCCATTTTTCAACAAAAAACCCCAGATTTGACATTTTTTAAACCAAAAGTTCTTTATTTTCTGAGCATTTTCAGCATATAAACAAGCATTTTTCAACAAAAAATTCGCCAGCGGCGCTAGTTTTGCATAGATTCAAGGATTTTCCAAAAAATTTTCGTCGAAATCGAAAATTTCTGAGCGTTTTCCGCTTAAAAACAAGCATTTCTCAAACAATTTTTCGCCTGCAGCGCTGGTTATTGCATTGATTCAAGGATTTCAACCAAATTTTCGTCGAAATCGAAAATTTCGGAGCATTTTCCGCTTAAAAATGAGTGTTTTTCAGCAAAAAAATTTTCGCGCCTAACGGCGCGATAAACTGGGGGTTAAACTGATTTTTGAAATTTTAAAAACTCGAAAAAATTGCCTTGGTCCCCCTTTATGTTTTTGCCCAAATTTTTGAAAAATTTTCGAAAAAAAACATAAGGGGGGGACCAAGGTAAAAAAAATTTTTGTGCCCCCACCGTAGTTGGGGGTCTGGCTACGCCACTGTCTTCATTGTTAGGAGCATACGCGCACAAGTGGGGGGGGGGCTGTTCTCTCCCTAACTAATTGGGTATGACTAATCGGAAATTAATAGGTTTACTTAGAATTTTTTTTTGGAAAAAAATCAACCTAATCCTTCCTTATGATTTTTTTAAATATTGAAAAAATAACGTTTTTTTTGAAAAATCCATACCGACTACTTCTCGAACTTCTGGTCCCCCTCCTTGTGTACCTATAGCAGAGGCCATCTATGAATTAAGTTCCCAAAATTGGTGTGAGGGTATGACCAAGAGGTTACTCACTAGCAAAGTTTTTATAAAAAAGCGTGAAAAGAGTAATGGAGACTTAACTTATGGACGATCTCTTAATAATGATCAGTTGTTTTATTTAGATTAGTAAATGTAAAAAAGAATTTGCACTTTTGCCATTTTTTTAATGATCGAAGGGTAATACGGAATATACGTAAACATCATTATTTTTAAATGCTCGTATGGCCTTTTCTCCTTTTTTATAAAACTGGTTTTCAATCGAATTCACCAAAGAGTCGTGATTTTTTCAATTAAAAATAATTTTTTAGTTTAATCTATTTTCGTTCTTTATTTGATTAAACTCATGAATAATCCCATGGAAAAAGCTAATACATATTCGCGAATAAACATAGATACCGAATATACTAAGTCCATGTTACTAAGAAAACTTAAAAAATTAGTTCTGTGGATCTTTATTATAGGTATGACGAATAAAAAATTTTTTTTTTAAATTTCTAGGCTTAATTATTGGTATACTAGCTTTTGTAATCTTGATCATAAGGTTCGGTATTTCTCGATATGTCATACAAAATGATTCGTTTTCCTCTTCGGATTTACAATACTTTCTCGCTTTTTTCATGATTGCTCTAACAATCATGAAAGATGTTTTGATCAGTATATGTCTACCGATAATATTAGCTATGGCATTGCTTTATTTGCTTAAAGACAATGTTCTTCGAGATCGTGATATTTATGGTGCAACCATGAAATTTTTACAATTCCATCTTTCGATCGGTATTGTTATTGTTATGTTGGATGTTGTTGGAGCTTGTGTCATAAATGACGCCGTATTGAAGGTAATATATATTGAGGTTTTTAGCTTCAACTTTTTTCATTTTTGAAGCTCGAATTAACACGCCGAGGCGTGGGAATCCCCCTCAATTTTGGTTCCATGAGTGAGTGGGTCAGGGGGAGACTCTCCCCTTGTCGACCTATGTTAGAAATTTTTTATCTGTATTTAGCTTGAAGTAGTCTCTGACGCCTAATTTTTATGGGCATAGACTCAAATGAAACGAAGAGGATGAAACGAGACAAATGAAGCGATTTGCCTGAAACTGAATTACAATGATCAAAACAATTCGGGTTTGAATTTGCCTGAATATTAACACGAACACCCTGAATTTGGTTTCATTACATTATGTCGTTTCATTCGTCTCGTTTGCAACCCTTCGTTTAGCCCGGGTCTAAGCCATGGCTTAAATGACCAGTCCAGTAAGTTACAATCATATGAAAAAATGATATATTCGGAAAGATCATGAAAAATGAAGCATTTTTTATTTTTACGATATGCTCTGAATCGTTGTAGTTTTCGAGATAATTGTGTTTGAAATTTTGAATTTGTTACAAGCTCTTCGTTGTAATACACAAACTTTTTTGAATTTTTTGCGGAAAAATCGATTTTTGCATCAATTTTTTAAATTTTCATAAAATGAACATTGTAGCAATTTTTTATAGCTAAATGAGACGAACAAAATGACACCAAAATTATCCAATTTGAACATTGTTTTGGGTTATTGAAACGAAAACATGAATCAGAATTTTCGTTTCAATAACTCAAAACAATGTTCAAATTGGATAATTTTGGTGTCATTTTGTTCGTTTCATTTAGCTATAAAAATTGGTACAATGTTCATTTTATGAAAATTTAAAAAATTTAAATCGAATTTTCCGCAAAAAATTCAAAAAAGTTTGTGTATTACAACGAAGAGATTGTAACAAATTCAAAATTTCAAATGCAATTATCTCGAAAACTACAACGATTCAGAACATACCGTACAAATAAAAAATGCTTTAAAGCCACAATAAATAATCTATTTAATAAAATTTTTAGTACATTCACATCATATGGATTTTGTTTCTGGACATTTCGTTATCATTGGCTTTGGCAGTTGATCATTCAACTAAAAATCCAACTGCGCTTCCAGTTAACTCATTTATTCCGCGAACGATCATTAAAAATATTATTTGTCATGTTTTATATCAAATTATAGTTTTATTAGCCTTTCTTTTCGTTGGTAATATTTTAATTTTTATCGATATCAATTTTTTTCAAGTCTCTTTTTAGGTGAGAGACTTCTAAACATCGAAAGTGGACGTTGGTCTCCGCTTGATTATCCACCATCCATACATTTCACGATTATTTTTAACACTTTCGTTATGATGACACTCTTCAATGGAATCAATTGTAGGATGCTTAATAATGGCAGGAATATTTTCAAAGTATTATTGATAAAATTTTATTTTATAAACAATATTACAAAAAATTATTTAAGGACTTATTCAAAATTCCACCAATTTTTTTCATCATATGGATTGTTTGGTTTATATTACAAGTTCTTATTGTGCAGTTAGATGGAGCATTTCTTTGGGTGGTGCCTTTGAATCTCTTACAATGGGGTGTATGTATCCTTCTTGGTTTGGTTGAATTACTTTTGGGTCAAATAATATATTGTTAACAACAAATTTCCGCTAATGATCATCGTTTGGTTTTTTGCATTTTTAGATGTGTTCCATATGTTTTTTAATTAAAATAAATTGTTCAAAAGCTTTCTGGCATTGCCACAACTGGACCATTTCGTCATGACGCATTTTACGCAAACGCATTTGCCACGAACGCATTCGCTCTAGAGTATTTTGAGACACAAAGGTCTATTTTTTTTACTTTTGTGTCTCAAGATGGATGAGACTTTCTTTTTTAGAAGGTTCGAATAAAAACCTGTTCTTGAGTTAAAATACATATGCAAGAGTTCGATTTTTTGTTCAATTTCTTACCATTTTGGAAAGAGAAGATGAATTTATACAGGTAAAAAATATAAATTAGTTTTTTTACATAGATGTAGCGAGAATTTTGTTTGGGAGGGAAGGGCTAAGATTTTTCCCAAGAAAATCATAAGTGAAGTAAGATGATTTGTTTCAAAAATTTTTAACAATAGTTTAGGGGCGAATAAATACTAAATATGCACTTTTAAATGTCAAATTACAATTTTTTATTCGATCCTAATATATTGATAGACAATTCAAGCTTATTAAAAAACATAAAAAATGATGCACATAATCTCGTATACAAAAAAATCTTTTAATTTTATACGAGAAATGTCTGTTTGTCTGTCTGTCTGTGTCACCGAGTTTTATAACCTTAAGTCCAATCTCGTTACGAGTTAGATTTTTTGAAAGAGCTTGGAGAGAGAAGAAAAACGATACCAAAATCATGGGATACCTCTGAAAAAAATTTAAAAATCAATTTTTTTCATTTTCGCCTTTTATGCTTTAATATGTGACCATAAATGAAACGACTTTTATCTATCTGCCCTCATGATGCAGTTGGTAAAGCTCTAGTTTTGCAGTCGAAAAGGGACAGGTTCGATCCCGCTCCGCCTAAATATTTTTGCATTTCAATAAAAGTTTTTTTTTTTGAAAAAATCGATTTATTTGAAAAAAAAATTCGAACAAATTTGAAAGGTTTATTTTTCCTCAAAACAATTTTTCCAATACGGCATGTTTTTTTTGTTTCATGACAATATTTTTTCATTAAAAAAATGTCCAAAATTTTCCAGTTTTTATCAAAATGATTCAAATTTTTCCAATACGACATGATTTTTTCATAAACAACGAAAACATGTACACGAATTCATATTTTCAGATGCATTTATCTCGATGAGAAAAACGATTCCGATGATGCCGTAAAAAAATGCTCAATTTTCATGATCTATTCGAATATATCATTTTTTCATATGATTGTAGGGTTCCCTATCAAAATTTATAAAACTCAAAATTTATAAAATCAAAATTTATAGTTTTTTATATTTTTAAAAAATCGCAAGTTATGACCCCCGGCTGCGCCAGGGGATGCCTACCCTTTTGACCTGCAGCCTAAGGTCACAATAGGATGATACTCCCCGGCTGCGCCGGGGGCCCTAAGGTCACAATAGGGTGATATTCCCGGCTGCGCCGGGGGATGTCCACCCTTTTGACCTGCAGCCTATGGTCACAATAGGATGATACTCCCCGGCTGCGCCGAGGGCCCTAAAGTCACAGTAGGATGATGGTGTCATCCTATTGTACCTTAGGCTGCAGGTCAAAAGAGTGGGTATCCCCCGGCGCAGCCAGGGGGGTCATAACTTGCGATTTTTTTAAAATATAAAAAATTATAAATTTTGATTTTATAAATTTTGATCATATACCTGATTGTAGTTGACTGGACTGGTCCTTTAAAAAAGGAAGTCGATATTGTTATGCTCGTATTACTTCTAAAAAACCGGAATTAATTTTGTTTCTGATAGAATGTCTTTATTACAGCATTAAGTTCGACAACCTATCAACTATTATTAATAATCGAATTCATTTTGGTGTTTTCCATCAGTGAACGTGATAATGAAAAGAAAAAGACACTAGTTTATTTTAAGAGACATTTCATGTATTTTTTGAACTTTCTAACTCCTCTAAAACACCCAAGATAATTGTTTTCAACCAAAATTTCTTTCTTTCAAAATCTCTATCAAGCTTAGTACAGTGTTTCAGATGAAACCTAAAATAATGAGCTAATTTGTCCATTTTATGCATGTTTTTTTATTGTTGAAAATTTTGACTTTGAGCAAAAAGTTTTCGCCCGGGCTGAGATTCGAACTCGCTCCTTTATGAGCAAAAAGCGAGAGCCATACCACTCGGCTATGAAGGTCGGTTAGTCACTAGAGACCGAAAACGAGCCGTTTTCGGACTTTTTTGTTTTGAAGTGCGCTACAAAAAAATTTCCTTAAAGGTCCAGTGCGACGAAGACACCAACCGGGGAAATTTTTTTAAAAACAGCGCCAAATGAAAGTTTATGATGAGTCTATAAAAAAGCTACAAAAAATTTCTCCAACCGTCAAGTACTTTTTGAGAAAAATCACCCCAAAGATCACGATTTTCATACATTTTCTATGTTATTTAATTTAATGGCAATGATATTGTGGCTAGCATATTCTAGTGGCTAAGCATGTAGACTTTCATTTTTAATGCTCGGGTTCAATCCCCATCGCTAGAAATCTTTTTTGCACTTTTTTTGCAAGTAGTCCAATGCGACGAAAAGTGCAAAAAAGATTTCTAGCGATGGGGATTGAACCCGAGCATTAAAAATGGAAGTCTACATGCTTAGCCACTAGACCATGCTAGCCACAATATCATTGCCATTAAATTAAATAACATAGAAAATGTATGAAAATCGTGATCTTTGGGGTGATTTTTCTCAAAAAGTACTTGACGGTTGGAGAAATTTTTTGTAGCTTTTTTATAGACTCATCATAAACTTTCATTTGGCGCTGTTTTTAAAAAAATTTCCCTGGTTGGTGTCTTCGTCGCACTGGACCTTTAAACAACCTAGGGGGCCTTAATGCGGGAACAATAGATCAAGTGTCCCTCTAGTTTATAAAAAAATTTTGAGTTGT
>OZJO01024047.1:0-18426 GCA_900406225.1 Acrobeloides nanus | reverse complement strand
TTGATCGGTTGGCTAAGATTTTCAAAAAATTTGATCGGACGACTTCCAAAATTGGTGATCGGTTGACCCCCCCCCCCCCCTAATTTGGGGGGGGGGTTGGGTGGGGTTTGTTAACTTCTGTCGCTATGTGTGTCTGTTTGTGCTCGTCCCCAATTTCGATCAAAATTACGACGCTGCCAACAGACAAAACAGCTTTAAAAAAGAAATCGGGTATTTTGTGCTGATTTTGAGAAAGGAAACTTTTTCGAAGTTTCAAGAAGCAATTGATTTTTCGCATAGAAAAGCCTATAGGGTTATCTTATAGAAGCTTAAAATGTTGAAAAACCCGAAAAATAAAACCCGAATGTATAAAAGTTCACACAAATCCTGTTTTTAATCATCTTTTATAAATTTTTTATAGACAAATCCCTTATTCATAGTTTCGACTACAACTGTTGCATTAATGACTAGTATAGCATATGCTTTAATTATATGGCTAGGAATTCAAATTAATCAAGAACTTCATAAAAAGAAAGCTAAACTGCTGGCAAGTGTATACAGGTTTCACAGTGAAATAAACCATGTTCTAATACTACAAGTATAAAATTACCAAAATAAAATAGAATAAAAATTTTAAGGCCATTACACCAGTTGTAGCAGGATTTGTTGGTATAATGGGAGGAATCATCTTATTAACATTTAAAATTCAAATAGATGGTTTATATATGTTATTGATGCTGCCAATTTCATGGATGTGTGCGGTGAATCCATTTTTAGCAATTTTTATGGTCAGTACTTATAGAAAAGCTATCTTCCATCCATTTGACAATAAGGTTTGGAATGTAAAATCATCTATAAATTATATAGCTAATAAATAATTTTTAAAATGTAATAAATTCTTTACACAACAAGACTTAATTTCTGCCATGCTCTACGCAATAGGTCATAATTGTACGAAAGTGTCTATGAATTTCATTAAATGTTATTAGCTGTAGGCAGGGTGTCGAAATCATAAAAATAAGGACAAATGCTTGTACAAATAAGATTTTTCGATTGTAATGCAAAACGCAACACTTTTTTCAAAACGAGAAACTCGAAACGGACAATTCGAGGCGGTGCGACGGATGAGGACGAGCACTTGAGGACGGACATTTGAGGATTTATTTTGAAGAATTTTTTTATATTTAAAAATATTTAAAAAAGTTTATGAATTTTCGTAAGTATCTTCATCTTGTTAAGACATATTGATTACAATGTCGTCGTCTTGAATGGGGGGTTTGAGAGGAAATAGTTTAAAAATTCAAATGTCCGCCCTCAAATGTCGCGTCCTCAAATGTCGCGACCTAAGTGCTCGTCCTTATTCGTCGCACCGCCCAACTCGAAACGAAAAATGGGCAACTCGAAACGAGCTTGTTCTCGATCTACAAACTGGATAAGCTTGATGTCGTTTTATTCGTAAAAATAAGGACAAGATGTAAAAATAAGCACAAATCTTATTAATAAGGACAACTTTAAAAAGTAAGATTTGACCCCTTAAAATAAGGACAAATCTATTTAATAAGGATGTTTCGACATCCTGCGTATAGAGGATCCTAATATGGCTCATAGAATTTTTTGAAATGAGCTTTCCAAAACAAGCTTTTTGAAAAGTAGACGGGTCCCTTAACTCTGAATTTTTTACACAAACAATTTCTATAATGTGACCGCTGTTTGATACGTCCATTAACCCGTCTCTTCCGAGAATCGATTTTTGTAGTCTTATGATGATTTTTTGTTTATTCATAATTTAACTTGCACAACAATGTTTTATTTTGTTCAAAATCTTTATTAGAGTGTGAGAACTAAAAATGCCTAAATTTAGGATGGTCGGCGCTAGGGGGTACGTTAAGTCATTTTTATTTTAACACAAAATAATTATAAATTGCATGTAAATACAAATATCTGCTACATAAACAATAAATAAATCAAAATTTTATGCCTTCTTCATGGTCTTCAGAATCTCCATCTGCATGAAAAACACGCACATTTCACTTCGGTCCAGGCTAAGTTGACGTGCCGGCAACCGTTGAAAATCAGCTTCTCCTTCACCATCCGATTTACCACCAGAAAAGTCTGTAGTAGGCTCAAAAACACGTCTGCTTGACGAACTTGATTATCTGCATCAAAAAGTTCTTCTAGATGATCCATAACTTGCGCTACAGCCATTTTTCTGAAATTTTATGTTGACGTAATGCCGACCATCCTATTTTTAGGATATGCTTTCAGAGTCATTTTTAGCTCAAATTTATTGACTTGTTAAATGCAACAAAAAATATTTTTTGAAAATTTGCACGTAGTCTTAAATATTTT
This sequence comes from Acrobeloides nanus, assembly GCA_900406225.1. Classification (NCBI taxonomy): domain Eukaryota; kingdom Metazoa; phylum Nematoda; class Chromadorea; order Rhabditida; family Cephalobidae; genus Acrobeloides; species Acrobeloides nanus. The sequence goes on along the minus strand of OZJO01024047.1, from coordinate 16,098 downwards.
TCAAAAAAATTTTTGCAAAAATTAACTTTTTCGATTTTTAAAAAACTAATTTATCTTGTTAACACCATAGTTTCGAAATTTTAAAACTCTCACAGAAAAATATAGACAAACTTAAAAAGCATACGACTTGATTTTTCCTTTTGACTAAAACGCGAATGACGACATGCAAAAAGAGTTGGGTCGAAAGCAAATTTTATAATTTTTTTATGCACACATTAAGGCACATCCTATTTTTAGGATGGGCGGAATAGACAGGTTAATGCATGGTAGATGATTTCCCATCTAGTTTTCATTAATCAAGCTATGAAAATTATCCAATCGTAAATTTAATATGATCGTGCTCATAAGAATGTGAAAATAATTATTTCGCTTACTCTTTTTGCAATTAAAATTATTTAAATGACTTCATCTATGAATATCTTAACCGTTACTTACTTTTAGGTATTCTAATGGCACAGTTTAACCATCAAAAAATGGCTGGGGTCTGTGAAAAACGTAAAAGAATTCATATCTCGGCGAAATCGACAAATTTTTTGATAGGGTCTTTTTTAGGCTAGGTCATGGACCTTAGTGCATCTTTTTCATATGTTTTCATTTCAGTGCACACGTGGCTTCTATTTTTTCTGGATAATTCAGGGAAATATGAGTGTTTATTGAAGCGAAGATCGAAAAATTTTGAAATTTCTCTCTCAAAATCTGGCACTAGGCCTTTGGTTACGGCGACGGTTACCAAACACGGTTACCGGCCCTTGGTTACCGGCCTTTGATTACCAGCCTTTGATTACCGGCCTTTGGTTACCGACTTCACACAAGAATTTTCATGAAAAGTGGTGCTCCAAAAGTTACTCCTTAGATGATGGGAAACAATTTTGTAGAATATTAATTTTTATGAAAAACTTTTATATTGAAGAAAAATCGTATGGTAACCAAAGGCCGATAACCAAAGGCCGGTAACCAAAGGCCGGTAACCAACAGTCGGTAACCGTAACCAAAGGCCTAGTGCCCAAAATCTTATTTCTGGGGGTAATTTCATGTGAGGAATCGATTGCGCGCATTCCCGAAGCTTGAAAACGCTCTCCTGACCCTGGTTCAGGGAAATACGAGTGTGTATTAAAGCGAAAATCCAACATGTACTAATTTCCCTGAATCAGGGTCAAGAAAGCATTTTCACGCTTCGGGAATGCGCGCAATCGATTCCTCACATGAAATTATCCTCAGAAATAAGATTTTGAGGGAGAAATTTCAAAACTTTTTGATTTTCGCTTCAATACACACATCTATTTCCCTGAATCAAGGTCAAGGAGCCATTTTCACGCTTCGGGAATGCGCGCAATCGATTCTCCGCATGATTTTACCCCTATATAGGCTGTTTTGACAACAAAAATTTTTTTCTGAGATTAGTCCCTAAATTTTAACCCCCTTTTAAAAAAAAATTTAGACAAATGACAACATGTGCATGTGGGATCTGCTCGTAATCATAGATGAGTAAGGTGGTCAGATAATGGGCAAAACAAGAAGATTTAAAGGCGTTCAGGGGTCGCGAATGAAAGGGATGCCCTTAAAAGTACAGGTCGCTCTAGTCCTGTGGAGAACAGAAATCCTTTCAATAAACAACCCTAAAATGTCACGATAAAAAATATAATTCCATCCCCATGGTTACGCCAATGTTCGTACGATATATTGACTCATCTTTATTCAAAAAAACACTGATTTTTTATGGGTAAGATTAAAAAAGGTCGAGTAAAAAAATACTTGGTCCGAAACTCCGCCTAGTATTAGATCAAATACATACGGATCAGCTCAGAACCATAAAAATTTTTTGTTTTTACAAAAATGTAATCTTATTCAGGCTGAAAAAACCAGTATCAAAATCATTCTGCAAACTTTTATTCACTTGCTATATCTTTTTAACTTCGATTAGGTAAAGATTTTATAATAAACATTTATTACATATATATTATGCTATTCAGTCCAAAAGAGATATTGGACTTCGTCCTCAAGAAATTTTGCATGACGTCATTTAATTTCGGCTAACAATATTTATCAATTCGTTGAATATCTTGTAAAAATGAGCAAAGTTCAAGAGTTGTGGTTGTTTTGACCGTTTCGGTGGCTATCAAAAACAGTTTAGCGAATATGAAGAAAAAATCAATTTTATTAATCATATCGATTAAAAAGCACGAAAGATCGTAGAAACAGAAATTTTAGGTCACATTAAAAAGTTGATTGAACATAAAAATCTTTGAAACACTCGGGGTGTAATCCGACATTGCACTTCTCACATCTAGTATAAGTTTTTTGATCATTTAAATCTCAAACTTTTAAGGGTCTATTTTTGGCTCTATACTCAGAAAAACGTTTTCTGATCGTATCTACAATAGTTTGTTGTTGCGGTTCAAGGTCGAAATTAGCGACAAGTCTTTCAGTTCATTCGATGAAGACCCTTCATTAAATCCTTCAATTTATTACAAATGACTTCAATAAAAATTGATTGAAAAAATCATGAAAAAGTTACCCGGAATCTTAGGTCCAGACCCGTCCCTTTTCGGACTGAACCTTTCCGATTGCGCGTATTCTCGGGCCGGGTCCGCAAATTCCCTCAAAGTTCGGACCTTTGAACAGTCTACTTGGGCACAAGGGTACTGAATTTTTCAAAAAAAAGTGCTTTATCCCTCCAATAACTTACTCAAAAAAATTTCAGGCCCAAAATATAAGGGTCCCCACTTATGATTTTTTATTGCGTAAACCGCTGTGTACATCAGCTAACGAGCAGCCTCACCAAAACACATAATGTGGTACGTCTCTAAAGTTTAAAATGAGACGTCGCCCCGTATTTGCAGCGTTGACTTACAAGGGACCTTTCAGATCTGTGAACTCTGAATTTTGAAAAACACACAATTATGTTGAAAAACAAAAAATTGTGTTTTTTTCAATTTTTGCATTTTTTCTAATTTTTTTATTTAAATTTATAAATTTTTATATAGTTGTTGCAAAATTAAAAAAAAATTTTTTGAGGCAAAATTTTTTGATTAAAAATAACAAAAAGAACTTTTCCTTTATAAAAAATTTAATCCTATTTTCAACATGTACCTAATAGTGTAGTGGTAACGCTCTTCACTTTTACTCCGTAGGTCTCGGGTTCGATACACTGTTCCTACTTTTTATTTTTGCTACTTTATTATTTTTTTGCAATTTTGTAATGCAATTTGCGAAAAATTTTCATACCTATAGGATGAAATGCTTATTATTTTCGGAATCTCCGTATTTTTCTCTTTTTTTCTAGCTATGTTTCAAAAAAATTCAGAGTTCACAGATCTGAAAGGTCCCTTGTTAGCCATCCAACAAGCTAACTTTCTGCGTCAAAAAAATTTTCATCCAATATGTTTGAATTTCACGCCGTAAAATAGGGTCCTGCCCCGTCCCGTAAAATAGGACTCCAATTTGATGTTTGCATTAAAATGGCTTAAAGGACCAGTCCAGTCAGTCACAATCATATGAAAAAAATGATATATTCGGAAAGATCATGAAAAATGGAGCATTTTTTGCTTTTACGGCATGCTCTGAATCGTTATAGTTTTCGAGATAATTGCGTTTGAAATTTTGAATTTGTTACAAGCTTGCCGTTGTAATACACAAACTTTTTTGAATTTTTTGCGGAAAAATCGATTTTTTAAATTTTCATAAAATGAAAATTGTAGCTATAATTTTTTATAGCTAAATGAGGCGAACAAAATGGCACCAAAATTATCCAATTTGAACATTGTTTTGGGTTATTGAAACGAAAACCCTGATTCATGTTTTCGTTTCAATAACCCAAAACAATGCTCAAATTGGATAAATTTGATGTCATTTTGTTCGCCTCATTTAGCTAAAAAATTGCTACAAGGCTCATTTTATGAAAATTGAAAAAATCGATGCAAAAATCGATTTTTCCGCAAAAAATTCAAGAATTGAAACTTATTTTGCATTTTTGATCGGAGGAAATAATTTTTTAAGCAAACTTCGATTAGCAAAGTTGTTCAGCATAAAATTCCCTGTCGATTGATGCTATCTTTTCGCGATTTTTCCGCAAAAAATTCAAAAAAGTTTATGTATTACAACGAAGAGCTTGTACACAAATTCAAATTTCAAACGCAATTATCTCAAAAACTACAACAATTCAGAACATGCCGTAAAAACTAAAAATGCTCCATTTGTCATGATCTTTCCGAATATATCCTTTTTTTATATGATTGTAAATTACTGGACTGGTCCTTTAATAAGTGTTTTAGTTAAATAAACTAGTTAATTGGGATCAATTTGAATATAATACAAATAAAATGATTGCGCACATATGCATAAGCCAAAAAATTTTTTTAAATATATTATTTTCGCTTTCCATAATAACTACTTCCATATCCTCCATAACTACTTCCCCATCCATTGTTTTGCCATGTATTACGCGAACCATATGGAGCAGCTGAATTCGTGTTGCATCTCCATTGGTTTGGGCGACAATATGCCCATTCACCAACTCCTACACAATTTCCCGAGCATGTATTTCTAGAAGTGCACCAAAAAGCGCTTCCAGTCCGGCAATGGGCGTTATAATTACAGTCACATTCTTGGCCTGAAATTGATAAAATTTTTGTGAAATTGAACATTTTTATAATTTTTTGAAAACAGGGTCCAGAAAAAGTAAACTTTTGGACTTCCATTATCTCAACCATGGCGGCAGGTTTCGCAAAAAAGCACTTATTTTTTCGATTCATCAAACGCTTATCTGACTCTGGACTTTTTCAACAAACCTTCAACAATAATGAATTCAATAAATAATAAAATGGTGAAAATAGTCATTTTATAAATCATTTTTACACACCGTTAGAAGAAGTTTATCTGAGAAATGAAAACTGTCTTGATCATTTTGATCACTTCGGTTCTATTTTATATGAAACTGGGTTTTGAAAACTTGAACTCTTGGTGTCTGTTCGCTAAACTTTAAACTCTTGGTGTATGTTCGCTAAACATGAAAAAGAAGAATAAATACTGATGGGCGGAAAAAGTGAATTAATCTCAAATTCTTTGCAAGTTTTTCTCAAGATATAGAAAGTGAAAAAAGAATTTATCGATTTTGTAATTGTATAATAATTTCCCTTGTTTTGTATAGCGCAGTCACTTTATTCATACAACTTCTATAAGGAAGACTAATTTTCTGAATATTGTTTAAAAACAAATGAAAATTTGGAACAAGTTTCCTGTGGGGGCACCACTAACGGGCTCCAAAAGTCAAAAATTTTTTTCTTTATTCAATATTTTGTAGGGAAACTTCGAGATTTTATCACAGCTTTTTAAAGGGGGGGGGGAACCACTTTCATGAGAAAATCCGGTTTTTCGAAAAAATTGAAAATTTTTTTTCGATTTTATTCTAAAAACCGACTTTTTCGGGTAATTTTTAGTCGAAAAATCGATTGCGCGCATTTTCGAAGCGCGAAAAATTATGTTTGACCCTGAAAATCAGAGTAGAACTGCGTTTCAACGCGAGTTTCAATGCAAAAATTAGCCAAAAGCCTCAAAAAGTCTGTATTAGATTCTTCAATTGTGTATGCCACGCAAAACTAATGTTATATAACGATTCAGCATGATTAAATCTACTAAAATTACGAAGGAAATGAAAAAATTACGAAGAATTATTGAAAAAAGTTAAAATAAGTGTAAAAAACCCCTAAAAAAATCGATTTTTTAGGTATTTGACCACTTTTTTGAAATCATGGTCAAAAAATAATAGCGGGAATCGATTCCTCGCAATTTTTTACCCTATATATGACCAAACATACGTGTAAAAACTTTGTTTCTGTTAAAAACCGGATTTTCTCATGAAAGTGGTTCCCCCCCCCCTTTAAGCCTACGCGGCATGAATTTGGCTAATGCTACCAATTTTTTCAAATGGATTGTGTATTACAACGAAAACATGTATTCATAAAAAGAAACATATTAGAACAGCACCAATGCTTAGAAATACTGAAGGAAAACAGATGGGGATAAACGAGACAATAGATGTTCATTTTATGAATTTGAATAAAATGTGGAAATAAAGCTTAAAGAGGGGATTACTTACTGAAAGTCAAAATCATTTAATTGGCGGATACGTTTCAGCGAATATTCAGGTGTTCATGTTAAAAATTTTATTGTATTTGTGTTATAATTTTTAAATTGACATTACAAACATGAATGATCACGAGTAAAATTTACGAAGATGAATATTTGCATTTCTACAACTAATTCATTTCGTTTATTGAACAATAAATTGTTGCAGATCATAGTTGTTTCGAAAATCAACTGATGTATGGCACTTTAAAAAGTAGAAGAGAGCAAATAACCTTTTAAAATTGTCTAACACTATCTCCTATTCTTGGTATATCCTGCAAAAGTCAGACAAATGAAAATTTTCCAGAATAAAGGTTTTCCATGTTTGAAACTGATTATTGATGTTATTGATGAGCAAATATGCTTTTTTGTTACAAAATTTGGCAATATAAAAAGGGGTAAGGGAAATTAAAGACATTCTTTTTTTAAACATCTTCTATCAAGGGGAATAGATTTTTAGCTAAAAATGATTTTTAAATTGTTTTTCGCTATCTTTTTAATTTGTTTCATTAATGCTATAGAAGCGTGTACTAATTCAGATTCAAGGTAAGCAGTATATAAATAATGAGAGGGGGGACAGTCGTCATCCCCACTACCACTTATCCATCAAAAATTTTTATGTAGATCCATCATGCCCCAAAATTAAAACAAATTTAGATGTACAACTTGGGTAAGCAATGGGTTTTGCACTAACACATTTTATACATCAGCACAGCGGTGCCAATATTGCTCTGGTAGTTGCAGCAGCCTTTGCTGTTCTGGTAGCGGATCTGGTACTGGCACTGGCACCGGAAGTGGTAGCTCAAGTTGTACTGATGCTAACTCAAGGTAAAAAAGTTTTTTTGTTGAAAAATAAACTATTTTAAGTTGCTCAACTTGGGTATCAAATGGATTTTGTAGCAATTCTTTTTACACAACAGCGCAAAAACAACAATATTGTGCTTCATCATGTGGTCTTTGTGGATCGTCTGGTGGTGGTGGTACTTGTACTGATGCCGATAGCCGGTATGATTTTGTGACATATGGCCAAAATATTTTTTTCAACTTTCTAGCTGCACTACATGGGTTCAAAATGGTTTCTGTAGCAATACTTTTTATACAAGTGCACAAAAATGCCAATATTGTGCCAATAGTTGTAACCTGTGTGGTTCTTGCAGCGCAAGTGCTACTACAGCAGTTACAGAAAATACTGAATCAACGGTAGAAAACACAGGCTCTACAGTAGAAAATACTGGTACTACAGAAGCAACAACAGAAGTTACCACTTCGGCCTAATTTTTCAAATTTATCATTTCTATACTTGCTATTTTTATAAATCAATAAACTATCAAATTACATTTATTCAATATTATTAAAGGGGGGTAACAATCGGAGCCCGTTTTCCGAAAAATTTTTTGTAAAAAATACATTCCTAAGGGTAATTTTATGCGAGAAATCGATTCCGCGCATTCCTGAAGCATGAAAACGCTTCCTTGACCTTGATTCAGGGAATGAGGTGGGTGTATTGAAGCGAAAGTCAAACATTTTCGGATCTTATGAGAAAACCGTCGATTTTTAGGCTTTTCTAGGCGGGGAATCGATTGCGCGCACTCCCCGAACTGTGAAAGCGCTTTGACATGTTTTAGGAAATGTAAATGGTTTTCTCATAAAAATCCAAAAATGTCTGATTTTCGCTTCAATACACCGATCCCTTCCCTGAACCAGGGTCAAGGAAGCGTTTGCACAGTTCGGGAGTGCGCGCAATCGATTACCCGTCTAGAAAAACCTAAGAATCAACGGTTTTCTCATAAAAATTCCTGTGTTTGATTTTCGCTTCAATACACCCACTCCATTCCCTGAATCAGGGCCAAGTAATCGTTTTCATGCTTCGGGAATGCGCGGAATCGATTTCTTGCATAAAATTACCCCTAGGAGTTAATCAATGACCGGAATTTAACGGAACCGGAACGGAACTACAGCCCTGTTCTTTATGCTCTTCGTCTTTGCTTTTTTGCAGATGCTTCGTTAATTGAGAAATGTTGTAATCTTTAAGAACTGGGGAACCGAGCTCCGAGGGGAAAAGAAGTTGTTACGAATTTTTTGAATTTCACATGTTCTAGGGTTCCGGTTGAGGGGAGGAATTGAACAACGATTTTTTAGCAAAAATTGACTAAAAATAGCGCTTTTTTAACCAAGCTATTAACGACTACACATGAGTTATTAACGACTACACTACTCCAAATTTCATTATTAACAATCGAATGAAGCGCCGATTCGGCACCTGTTAGAGGCTGGTTCTCAGATACGGTGCCTGGTTTCTCGTTAACAATGACGTTGTTTCAATACAAACTAGATATACACTTAGCAGAGCACTTGAAAGCAATACCTGATAACAGTACTTGATAACGGAAGCAATTATTCTTCGGCAAACGGTGATCAACTAATCAAATCGTCGCCTTTTATACTCACGATTTCAATGCACCGATTATGCATATTTTATTTCCCTTTATACTTGTTCGATCACAAAGGACCAATCGGTGGCGATAAAACAAACAAACGGACACTTTTCGGCACTATAACTTTTGTCACGGATTAGGTTTGTCACGCTAACTTTTGTCACGCGAAATTTTGATCTCGGAATCCTTGAAGTTTTGAATTTTATTTTCAATTCAAAAAGTTAGATTAGATCATGAAAAAGCTCGTAATAAAATTCCGAGTCAAAATCTTTTTCCTATAAAAAGTTATGCCGTTTTCAATTTTACAAAAACGTGACAAAAGTTAGCGTGACAAAATGCGTGACAAAAGTTATAGTGCCCACTTTTCCAAATTGTAGGATGTGTACGTAATCGAACTATCTATGCGTTACATTTGTTTATATGTATATATTTATAACTTTTTTATACTCATAACAAAAAAAGCTGTTTCATTAATCTATTTTGTGATAGTATAAACAAATTAATAACGCTAAGATCTCCTTGTTCACAACATTTAAGTCCGAATAAGTAAATATTTTTTTAAAGAGTTAAGTCATAAACAGTTTTAAATGGCACGGGGAGTTTCCTTACGCTTACAGAACAATGCCCTTACGACAATTTGCTTACAATGGAAATGCCTTTACGGAATTGCCTTACGACGGAAAGAAAACTCCTAGTGCCATATGTTTGGGCCCCCAATACTTCTAGAAAAAAAATTTTCAAATGAAGTCCTGGGGCCTTGATGGGGTTTATTAAATTGAGGTCCCATCAACATTTTAGAAAAGAAATTAGGCTCCTAGCTTTTAACCTTTCAGAGAAAAGCTCGGACCCGCGGCTCCATTTTCGGAGCCTGGTAAGCAAATTGTCGTAAGGATATTGTTCTGTAAACGTAAGGAAACTCCTAGTGCCTTTTAAATTTCTGCATAAATAGAAGTTTCTAGGCCGACGCGCCTTTGGCGCTATTTGAGCGCCGTTCTCTTTCCCTTTTTTCCCTTCTCCTTTCTCTCTTTTCAATCTCCATTATCCTTTCTCCTTCCCCCTTATTCTTTCTCCCGTCTCCATTATCCTCCTTTTCCCTTCTATATTCTCTTTTTTCCTTTCTCATTGTGTTCTGAGCGATTGCCTAAGAGCTCAGTCTTCGGTCTCGCGTTTTGAGTAATTTCCTGCATCTCGGCCTTGGGCAGGGCTCCCATTTTGTGCTTATTTTAAGCATTTTTGCTTTTGAGGTCCCATCTTTTTAAGTATTGTGCTTACTTTTTTTAACGTAAATTAAAATTACGAATTCTCGATGGGAGCCCTGGCCTTGGGCCTTGCGTCCTGAGTGATTGCTTGCTGTTAACGGATCGATTACCCCGATCCTATAACTTGAAAACGTTTGGGCAATTGTTTCAATGAATAAAGAGTGTATTGAAGCGAAAATATGAAATCTAAAATTTTCATATTTTCGCTTCAATACACACATCTATTTCCCTGAATCAGGGTCAAGGAAGCATTTTCAAGCTTCGGGAATGCGCGCAATCGATTTTTCGCATAAAATTAGGGGTAGTAGGGTCATTTTTTGCAAAAATTCAAAAAAAATTTTTTCGCTTCCGACGTACCGTAATTTGACCCCTCCCCCTCCCTTTAAGAAGAAATGGGTGTGTGACATATACTTCTGTCCATGTTTGATTTCCTATTGTATATATTGGTTTCAAAATTTCAGGAGGTATTTTGTTTTCTATTGCCATTAAGTGCTCAAGGTCGATTCTTACAGGAAGTAGCTTTTTATTCCCAGATTAACATATTTAAGGAAAAACATCTTTCTTGGCAAAACAGGAAATAGAAATCAGAAATCAGAAAATTTTTAAGTCTTAAATAATATTGAATTCTAATTTATGCAATCTTTTATGATTTCATAGAAGTAAACGGTTGGAACTATTTTCTTCGATTTTAATCATGATACTTTCAAAAAATTCTCTTGATTTTAACCATAGACATAGCCAGGATTTTACGACAGGGAGGGGCTAAAAAAATTTTCATAAAAGTTTGAAAAAATCATAAAAGTCCTTTTTATGATCCTTTTTTATGATTTATTTTTATCTCTTTTCTTCGTGGGTTTCACGGCGGGGGGGGGAGGGGGTACTCCCTTATTTTTTGTACTTGAAGGTTTTCGACTATGGGGAACACGATGACGATTTTATTTTTTAACAAACTTTTTTGTAAAAATTAAAAAGTTAGTGGATCACCCCCTAAAAATTTAAAAATCTGCGAATTTCAAGAATGGCTCCAAATCGGCTAATTTTTTATTCTCGGGAGTTTTTCAACATGGAAAGTACAGTGCTAATTTTCACTTTTACTTAATAGATATACCTAAATATGTGGGGGATAGGGTGACCAAATTACATCATTTGGGTGCAAATGCAACCATTTTGTATCATGTGCACCCCATTCGCCCTATATTTTAAACTATGTTTGGGTCAATGTACTCATTTTCGCTCTTGTGCATCCATGCACCTGACTATTTGCACCCTTTTTATTATACTCTGCACCCATTCTTAAAAACGCATTCGGTTCACTCTAGGGGAGGGTATCCCCCAAGGGGCTCAAAAATTCAATTTTCCAAAAATGCTTCACAAGGGTACTGTTTGCAAAGTAATTCTGTCACATTGACGTCGTTGTCTGTAACGTAGATGTCAGTGTCTGTAACATAGACATAATCTGCTTCGGGGTTTGTAACGTCGATGTCNTGGGAAAGTTTGATTTAATCCCGGAAGCTAAATCTAAGGCTATTAAGTCACTCTCATCCTTTCATGCATTAGCGCTCAGCTTCCTGTTAGTTGAAAATAAATTAGCATTTTAAGTTCTTCCGACTGTTTTTGTGACTACTAATATTTAATTCAAAATTCAAAAAATAATCATAAATATAAAAAATCGGTTTCTGTGTCCGTCCGCTCTTAGGAGCCACGAGATCTCAGGAACGATAAATCGGATTAACATGCAGTAGGGGATAGGGTTGCAGAAAACCAAAAAAAAGAAATCGGGGACAAAATTTTTTTTACCCCTTGGGGTACCAAAGGGAAAAATCAAATTTTTAAAAAGTTTCCAAATCGGCTGATTTTTTATACCCGTTGATTTTTCGACATGGGGAACACGATGGTGATATTATTTTTTAACAAAATTTTTTGTAAAAATTAAAAGATTTCATCGACGTCACGCCCCAAGGGACATGCACGAAATGACGCATGAATTTTTCAAAAAGTCCTATATATTCTGAAATAGTATACATAACTCTTTAGAAATAACAAAATTAGCTGCAATAACTCAAATCCTGCAGAAATAAAAATTTTTAAGAAAAGCAAAAACATTTCGATAACAAGGGGATCGAACCCCAGAACATACGATCATAGGCCTGCTACAAATCCACTAAGCCATCCTGCCTATTGATTGAATGGGTCATTTTTTTACTTATATAGTAGTGTATATTTTTTATTTCCACTGAATTAGAGCTATAGCACATATTTTTTTAAAAGAGTTATCAAGTATGCTCTTTCAGAATATATGGGAATTTTTGAAAAATTCGCCACTTCATGCATGTCTCTTATTAGGCACGCGAAGCTCGCTAATATATGCAAAAATCATAACTTTAATTGTTTTTCAAACTAATTATTTGCAACGTCAACAAGAATTTTTTGCAACATTTGTAAAAAGCATATGACAACGCTACTTATAAGTTAGGCACAATAGCAAAGTGGTAAATCTTTTGCTTTTCATTAAAAGGTTGAAGGTTCCATCCCGCTTGAGTCAAATTTTTTCTATTCACCCAAATTTCAATAAAATTTTTACACAGGGGTTTTTCGAACAGAGAACACAAATTCGAGGTTATTTTTTATAAAAATGCATGCAAAAATTAGTTTAAAAAAATTTTATGCAAATTTTATTGTTTTTCATGAATTTTTCTATTTTTTTATATATTTAGGACTTTAATAATGTTAGACATTTTGAATGGCCCAATCATTCTCATAATTTGCATTGTGGGCTCTATTTTAAATTTCTATGCTATTTATGTTCTATCATCAGTTGTATTCCCTCGAAAAACTTTTACAACTGTGTACATAAACAATTCGACTAATTTTTTTCATAAAGAAAACGACGTTCGTTCATCAGTAAGTCAGAAAGAGGTTGTTATTACTTGTAAGGAAAATCGCCGTCCTAGGATGTTTATTTATCTGCTATGGTTAACAGCGTGTGATAGCTTTTTGCTAATTATTTCTATTTTTAATTTTTCTATGCCAATTTTTATTAATAACTACGGCAGTGTTTACATGAAGACGATACCATTTTGGTAAGATTCTATAAAAATGTTACTTTTTTAAAGGACCAGTCCAGTAAGTTACAATCATATGAAAAATGATATATTCGAAAAGATCATGAAAAATGGAGTATGTTTTGTTTTTACGGCATATTCTGAATCGTTGTAGTTTTCGAGAGAATTGTGTTTTAAATTTTCAATTTGTTACAAGCTCTTCGTTGTAATACACAAACTTTTTTGAATTGTGTATTACAACGAAGAGCTTGTAACAAATTCAAAATTTCGAACGCAATTATCTCGAAAACTACAACGATTCAGAACATGCCGTAAAAACAAAAAATGCTCAATTTTTTTATGATTTTTCCGAATATATCATTTTTTCATATGGTTGTAACTTACTGGACTGGTCCTTTAAATCCCATACTATTGTGGTTAATATTCAACTAGAAAATACACAACTAGAACCACTAATGATTTCGAGATCGGGATTGCATTCATCAAGGCCGTGTGGTGCAGTGGTTAGCACGGCAGACCATGGCTATAGATGACCAAGGTTCGATCCCCGACCGGTGACTCGTGGTTCTAGTTGTGTATTTTCGAGTTGAATATTAATCACTACTGTACCGCCAACAATTTAGGTATGTCACTTCAAATGCTGCCTTCACTGCAAGTGTATGGCTAATGGTTTCTTTAATCATTGACCGATATTGTGCACTTTGCCGACGGTTTATAAACATGGTAATGGCACAAAGGCAAAATGACCGTCGTATACATACCATTTTAACCAATTTATCAACAGCCTCTTTTATATACAATATACCTCGATATTTTGAACTTGACATTAGTTTTGATTATATTCACAACGTTTATGTTGTTACCTCTACCGATCTCTTATCAAATTCCACTTATATGATTTGTTATAGAATTATAGGAAGTTTAATTTTCTCTTCCATTGTTCCTTATATAGTCATCTTTATAGCCTTCTTAAAATTTTTTCTTGTCCTAAGAAATTTGAATAAAACCAGGGTCTTTTTAAATGTGCCTATATCTAAAATGGTTAAAGAAAATGAGTCAAATTGTCTGCTAGTAGTGCTTTCAATAAGATTTTTATTATCTCGATTTCCATCAACCTTAGTAGATATTTATCAAATGGTATGTGGGCCAAAAGAATTTCTACAATCTCCCACAGCCATGTTTTGTGTTCACATTAGTAATTTTCTTGTCATCTTATCAAGCGCTTCAACATTTTTCTTGTTTCTGATATTTTCTTGTAAATTTAGAAAATTTGTTTATAGTAATTTTAAGATGTTGTTTAATCCTGATATATAAATTTTAATTGGAGTACTTAAAGGGGTTAACCTTACAGCTAGATTTTCGAAAAATTTTTCGCAAAACAGCATACGAAAAATTTAAAAATAAATCAGCCAATTTGGAGAAAAAAATGTTTTCGAGAAGCGTACTGGGCGTATACCTCCTTTAATGGGGGGGGGGTGTAACAATCGGCGCCCGTTCTCTGAAAAAAAATTTTAAGGGTAATGTTATACAAGAAATCGATTCCGCGCATTCCCGAAGCATGAAAATGCCTCCTTGACCCTGATTCAGGGAATGGAGTGGGTGTATTGAAGCGAAAATAAACATTCTCGGATTTTTATGAGAAAACCGTCTATTCTTATTTCTAGGAAGGAAGCATTTACAGTCCCTGAAACATGGTCAAAGAAGCGCTTTCACGGTTCGGGAGTGCGCGCAATCGATTCCCCGCCTAGAAAAACTTAAGAATCGACGGTTTTCTCATAAAAATCCGAAAATGTTTGATTTTCGCTTCAATACACCCACCCCATTCCCTGAATCAGGATCAAGGAGGCGTTTTCATGCTTCGGGAATGTGCAGAATCGATTTCTTGCATCAAATTACTCCTAAAAATGTATTTTTTACAAAAATTTTCAAAAAATTTTTTCGAAGAACGTTTCCGATTGTTACCCCTTTAACCAACTTTATTTTGTGTAAACTTGTATTTGTTAGCTAGTAAATAAAATCATATACTCATTTTTGTATATAAACGAAAGTCATACCAAATGAAAAACATTTTCCGGAAGAGATGGAATTTATGATCTAATCTATGAATGATCTATGAATAAGCCGCCATTAATGTGTTACAATTGTCTAGGAAAAGCAAAATCAACATAAAAACTTATGCCACGCTTATTTTTTTATCAGTCGTCGCATCCTATCAAGCAATGATGTCAAAATTTGTACTGTCTAGTTTCTTAACTATTGGGATCTTCGTTTTTACAAATGCAGCTCTACTCAACAATGGTAATTTAAAGTTTAAAACAAAAATGTAGAAAAAATGGCGCCTTATTTGTTCGCTTTATCGCGAATCAAAAAAATGGTGTTTTTCGTTTTTATTCGAAGTTGGTTTTTAAAAATTGAATTTTAAAAAAATTTTAAAGAGGTTCCCCAATTTTTTTTAATTCCCTGCATTTCTATATACTATCACTAATTATCAGGATTGGGATGTCGGGTTCATTTGGGCCACCCTGTATTAGCCCGAGAACACTCGCTCGTATACAGTGGTGTAACCAGAATTTTTTGAAAAAAAACTTTTTTATTTTCACTAATTTTAAATCTAAACTACGATAGCCAGTAGGGTGTTTGTTATTAGGGCTGCGCGCCGGCGAAATCCCGTCTCGCAAATCCCACCCGCCCGCACCATTTAAGAAAAAATCCCGCCCCGCAATCCCGCACGCACATTTTTGAAAATCCCGCTCCTCAAATTGAATAATCCCGCGATGTCTTTTTTTCATCGAAAATTTGGCAAAATCGACCGTTTTTAAGTGATTTTTTCATTGACATTTGATCATTTTTAACCAAAATTTTCAATTTTCGGGTCATTTTTTGCTTAAAACTCTTGTTTATTCTACAAAAATTGTTATCATCTGGAAAAAACTAACGATTTTATACATTATAAATGCATTTATTGTCTTAACCAATTTTTTATCAATAAAATTTAACCTTTTTAACCCCGCAAAAAATCCCGGGGGATCCCGCCCACAAGCTTTTAAAAATCCCGCAATCCCGTCCCGCAAAAATTTTTTTGAAAAAATCCCGCCCGCAGGCCATTTAAAAAAATTTTTTTTAAATAAACGATTTATTTTTTTAAATCTGCAAAAGTCCTTCGGTAAAATGTATCATCGCAAATGTCCATGCGGAAATGTCCGCTCGCAAATGTATCAT